>JAWQFJ010016869.1:20000-39968 GCA_034096865.1 Theodoxus fluviatilis | reverse complement strand
GAAACAACTCTTCCATAACTGTCCTTTGAATAAGAGTTACACCCCCACCCCCCACCCACACCCCCGGAGATCCCAGAATTCCCTGTATCAAATGGCTGATTAAAATGGTACGCTGTCCTACCAGAATACTGTCTTGGGTCATCACTACATCTGTGACATACCCAAGAACATTGCATGATGTCAGAAGGATACGCCAATGCCTATTTCAACAGTGTGTGTGCATATTTCCTACAAAACGAGCCTGCGAAAGGGATATTTCTCCTCAGTCCCACGTGAGTACAAACCCGCCCTTGATTTGAATTCTCGATATGGCAAATGCAGTATCACACACCCCAGTTATCGACTGGAATGCACCAAACCTCACCGAGCAATGGAAAAAATTCTGGCAGCATGGTGAATTGATTTTTCAAGGTCCTCTCAAAAACGTGGGGAATGAAAGCAAATGCGCATATCTTCCCATATGGGTAGGAGAGACAGGGAGAGAAATATTCAATTCATGGAATCTCTCAGGCGATGACAGCAACGACATTGACGTTTTGTACACCCACTTGGCCAATCATACCCGCCCAAGAAAGAACTCAGTGTTCTCCAGATATGTCTTTCAAGAGAGAAAACAACTACATGGAGAAACCTTCGAAGCTTTCGTCACACACCTAAGGAACATGGTAAAAGACTGTGAATATGATAAGCCAGACGGCTTGGTGCGGGATCGAAATGTCTCAGGCGTAGCTTCACAAGACATTCGTGAGAAACTGCTGCACGAAGGTGATACGCTTACCATGCAAAAAGCTATAGAAATCAGCAAAACATTTGAAGCTACCAGAAAGCAGCTTGCAAAAATGGCGACAAGTGACACAGTAGATGCACTTCATACACGTAGGAAGGAAAGCACAAAAAATACAGCCAAAAAGCCAGACACCTTTCCTTGTCGGAATTGTGGCGATAAACAAGGCAGGAAACAGTGACCTGCGTTCGGAAAGGAATGCTTGTACTGCCACAAGCAAAATCACTTTGCAAGGGTGTGTTTCAAGGAGAAGCGAAGGAACCAAAGAAAAATCCACAACGTGGAAGGGGAGAGTGACGAAGAGACCGATACCCACCGACTTGTCATCAACACCGTCGATCATCAGAACAGTCAGCCTAAAACTGCGTATGCGGAGGTACAGCTCCAGAAAGGCAACGCCGTGCAGTTCAAGCTCGACACAGGTGCCCAGATCAACGTCCTCCCATTGTCAGCCTACAACAAGCTGAAGAAACCTCCCAGATTGAAGAAATCGTATCAGCAGCTATATGGATACACAGGACAACCACTGGATGTCAAGGAATATGTGGACATGAACTGTTTCTACGAGGACAAACAGAAATACTCTAGATTCTACGTGGCGAAAACAGAAGGACACTCACAGCCAATCCTTGGTCTCCAGACATGCCTTGACTTGAACCTGATCCAGCTTATAATGTCTGTTGATTCAGAGGTAGTACCGGCAACCAAAGACACTGTACTGACAGAGTGCAAGAAGCTCTTCACTGGTCTAGGATACCTCGAGGGCGAGGTGAAGATACACCTGAAACCAGATGCAACGCCAGTTGTTCACTCTACTCGCCGTGTACCACACGCTATAAAGGAACAGCTGAAGAAAGACCTAGATGCAATGGTGGAGACAGGAACAGTTGCCAAGGTGACAGAGCCAACAGACTGGGTCAATTCACTCGTAGTTGAGCAGGAACCCAACGGAAAACTACGTATTTGCCTGGACCCCAGAGACCTCAATTTTGCCATCAAGAGACCGCACTATCCTATGCCAACCCTTGAAGATGTCCTAGCCAAGATGACAGGCGCCAGATTTTTCAGCAAGCTCGACGCAAGATCAGGCTACTGGCAGATGAAGCTAGACACATATTCCTCCTTCTTGACCACCTTCAACAGCACGTTTGGAAGGTACAGATTCCTGCGCCTACCATTTGGACTTGTCAACGCCCATGACGAATTTTAACGCAAGATTGAAGAAATATTTGAAGGAATACCCGGATTCACGACCCTCGTGGATGATATCCTTATCACAAAGAAAACACGTGTGAAGCATGACGTGAATCTCAAAACGGCACTCCAAAGAGCAGAATCTGAAATTGAATCCTGACAAGCTCACCATTGCTGCAGAAGAAGTGGAGTACTTCGGACACATCGTGTCTGCCGAATGTCTGAAACCAGACCCAGCCAAGGTAAAAGCTGTCCAGGAGATGTGTGCCCCAGCAAACAAGAAGGAATTGCAGACCATCCTAGGCATGATGACGTATCTAGCAAAATTCGCTCCAAAGCTGTCAGAGACCACTCAACCGATGAGGGAACTACTGAAAGGGAGAATGAATTCTCATGGGAGAGAGAACAGGAAGAGGCACTCCAACAAGCGAAGACCATCATCTCCAGTCAACCGGTACTTGCCTTCTACGATCCTGCAAAATCAGTCACACTCCAGGCAGATGCAAGTAAACATGGTCTCCAAGCTGCGATTTTCCAAGATGACAAACCTGTTGCCTTCGCGTCAAAACCCCTCAAATCCTCAGAGCAGAACTATGCACAAATAGTGAAAGAGCTCTATGCAATTGCTTTCGGATGCAAAAGGTTTCACCAGTACATCTTTGGTCACAGAGCAATCGAACAGACAGATCACAAACCCTTATTAGAAAGCATCACGAAGAAGTCACTAGCAGCAGCACCACCGCGCCTTTAGCGAATGCTACTACAACTACAGAAGTACGACCTAGACATCGCACATGTCCCTGGAAGGAACATACCAATAGCTGACGCACTGTCACGAAACTTCCTTCCAGCAAAACCAGAAGACAGTGAAACATCTGAAGATAGCAACGCATACGTCCACAGCGTCATCGAGAATCTTCCCATCACCGATGAGAAAATGAAGCAAATTCAGAAAGCCACTGCAGAAGACCCTCAACTGCAAGATTTGAAGTCAGCCAAACAGAATGGATGGCCTGAACTTCGTACGGACTGCAAATCAACCATCAGTGAGTTCTGGAACTTCAGAGATGAACTTTCCTCCATCGATGGAATCATCTTCAAAGGAGAGAAGATACTTATACCACTTGCCATGCGTCCAGAAATAATGAAGAAGATTCACTCCAGCCACCTTGGAATTGAGAAGACAAAGCAACGAGCTAGAGAAATCATTTTCTGGCCAGGAATGACAAAACAGATCCACAACACCGTCGCAGCCTGTACCATCTGTGCCAGTATGAGCCCAGCAAACCCAAAGGAACCACTCCTATCCCACGAAGTCCCAACTCGACCGTGGCAGAAGCTTGGCACCGATATCTTCAATTGGCAAGACAGATCCTTCCTGATAACAGTGGACTATTACAGCCGCTACTTCGAGATCGATGAGCTCTCCACTACGACAGCCATGTCCATAATCAGAAAGCTATCAGCTCAATTTGCACGCCACGGCATCCCAGAAGTCCTCATCAGTGACAACGGACCACAGTTTGCCTCAGAGGATTTCTCAGACTTTGCTGCAGACTGGGATTTCAAACACATCACCTCCAGCCCTGGCTACCCACAATCGAATGGACTTGCAGAGAAGGCTGTACAGATTGCAAAACGCATCTTGTCCAAAGCTAAGGCTGATGGAAGCAACCCCTCCTTGCCTTGCTAGAATACAGATCTATTTTAGTTGACAATCTTGCTTCCCCAGCTCAGCTTCTCATGGGTCGACAACTCCGATCCATCCTGCCAACTTCAACAAAACAACTGCAACCCAAGATCATCAACCCCTCAGAAGTAACTACAAGACGAACACACCTGCAAGCCAAGCAGAAGAAAAACTATGACCGAACAGCTCATCAGTTGCCACCTATGAAGACAGGTGACAAGGTATACCTACAGTTGTCCAAGGGAGACAATTGGACACCTGCCCAGATTATGACGCCGTACAGCACCTCAAGATCTTATGTTGTTGAGACAAGTGATGGTCATACCTTCTGCCGCAACCGTCGCTGTCTCAGACCAGAGACATCACCTCACTCAGAAGAGTCCCATGAGCAACCCTCAACAACACCTGAACTGGATGAGAACAGCAACCACCCATCATCAGGAACCTACTGCACAAGATCCGGACGCCCTGTGAAAGAACCTAAGAGACTGGACTTGTAAAAGACTAAGTAATTGTTTCATCACTCCAAATCAGTATCAAGTAACTCTATTGTTCAGAGACAGTAAATTGATCATGCTAATAAGAGTAGAGCTCAATTTTTCAAAACAAGAGAGATGTAACATTTTGGTAAAAATAACTGCAGAACTAAGGGAAGCAACCCTTCCATAACTGTCCTTTGAATAAAAGTTACCTCCCCCCGGAGATCCCAGAATTCCCTGTATCAAATGGCTGATTAAAACGGCACGCTGTCTTACCAGAATACTGTCTTGGGTCATCACTACATCTGTGACATACCCAAGAACATTACACACTTCCTTTGAGTGACGACTGACTAGAGCTTATGTGCGGTATTCACCACAACTACGCCATTGCCACAACTGCAGTTCAGTTGCACGACAGAGCATCGCCTGTGTTTGCTCAGAGTGTTGTACTCGCACTAGTTTTGGGTAGAATATCTTCGTAGTAGGGGCTCTGAAATGTTTGAGCTCTAGTTGACTGCAGCTTAGAACAGTCGAAGAGAACAAACACCGTTTGTACAAATGGAGCCATCAAGGACCGAGCATGCTCATAATTGAGATCTAATGATAAAATAATACGGATATCATTGGTTGTGATTACATTCACTCACTTTTTCTTCATTACAGGAGAGGCTTGCCTTTTCTAGAAGTCTGCTTCCAAACACGTACCCTTTCGGATGGAGCGCAGCTACCTCCCACTTTTAGTCGCAGTCAGGGGTAGGTCAGTCGGCCTACGTTCTCGTCTTCCGTTTGCCCTGTGGCGATTCCCGCCAGATCAAAAGTGCACTGATGTCAGACGGCCGCTCTGCACGCTGTGCCCGCAGCTGCACAATAGGTGTGAAAATATTTATGTCCACGCCACCACCCGGTCGATGCAGGGTGCTCTCGCAACGTAGGCCGACAGTAACCTCCCCTGACGCAACTCGCAGGTTTTTTCCCCCCCACAGTGTTTTGTTGTTTGACTGCACACGAGAACGAATCAGAGCTGAAACCATCATTCTCTCTACAAATGTGGAGAATTCTACTTTAATAGTGTTTTTGAAACGAACCTAAGTGATCTGCCTGGAACTGGAAGTAAACATGAACATTCTTTCTCCCGATGATTTTAAGCCGAGAACGTTCTCACCCTGCAGATAGTCTTCGAAATGAGCGAGTGGGTAAGCTGGGTCGACCAGGAACGGGTGGATGTTTGGAAGGACGGACGGATGGATGGATGAACTGACGAACGGATGGATAGACAAACGGACGGACGGACGGATGGACGAACAGATGGACGGATGGACGGACGGACGGACAGATGGACGGACGGATGGATGGACGGATGGATGGATGGACGGGTGGATGGATGGATTGATGGTCGGATGGATGGACGGACGAACGGATGGATGTTTGGAAGGCTGAATGGATGAATGTTTGGAAGGTTGGATGGAAGGATGTTTGGAAGGGTGGATGGATGGATGTTTGGAAGGGTGGATAATGACGTGATGGGGCGTCGTGCAATGAAATCCAAATTTGCACAACAAAGATTACATGGTCTTCCTGTTGACCTAACAAAATCATTTATCGATGGATTTGAAATCTGAAACTCTCAAGGTATGTTCAGTGATGGTTAAGCTTTTTGAAATGGAGTGAAGCCTCATGATAGCTCAAGTGTTGTTCCCTTTCAGTGCAAATCCTACTGTATCTCGATTTGACAGAAGTACATGTATAAGACCCACGTCGTTTGGGAGACGGGTCGAATGGAAGGACATAAATGAGAATACGAGAGACACGAGGGAGTGCGTGAGAAATGAAAGCGAGGCAGGGGCGTGTTAATGACTGCTAATTAAAATGACGTATTAGGGATCGGGAGTGGAAGGTAAAATCGGCTGATTCACCAGCTGATCCCATACCCCTTCCCAGACATAGATTGTCCCCTTCCCCCCATGTTCTTCTAAGGGTGTGCGTTACCTGATTTCCTTTTTACCCCTCGTCCACCCAAACAAAACCCTTTCATCTTTCCAACAGGAATGTGTACCCTGGGCCACTGTCAAAACGTTCATTGTCCGCCATCTCCTACCCCAAACTTCACCTCTATTCAGAAAATAATCAGGTTAATGAATGCAGAAATCAAAGGTCACCTCCGTGAGCACGAAGTGAAGAGATAGCAGGTGTGGACGCATTGCGTTTCGTTGTCTGGGTCACCACTATAAATCGAAATTGAGAGATCACAGTTTGGACACATCCGCATTCCACTGTTGAGTCAGGTACAACTCGAAGGTCACCAGTGCAAAGTGCGGGCAAGAGGTCACCAATGCGGAAAAGTCAGCGTATCCCGCATCGCATTGCCTGGGTCAAGAACAACCAAAGGTCACCTCTTTCAACCGTGAAGTATAGAGATCAAGCGTGTGGACACATAGCGTTGCATTGTCTGGGTCAACTGCAATTGTTGAGGTAGAGACGAGGAGTAGTTGCAGTGTCAGAGAAATGGAGGCAACAGCGTAGCGAGTCCTCTAGCAATGTGGGTGCATGTTGCACTCGCCATCACTGGACACTGAGAAACAAAGTCACGAGAGAATGAGACTGGACGTTGCAAACGCGAAAACGCTCACAAAAAGGTAGTCTAAATACAAAGTAAAATTATACAATCAGACCTAAAGGCGATTAAAGCCACATAAGCAAGAGAGTGGCAGACACAAATAACATACAGTCACAGAGGCAATAAAAACAGCCAGAGATATAATGATAACAACGAAACCACGGAAACCGTCACAAAAAGGTGATAGCACCTCTTAGATACAACCACAAAGTAATAAAATGGCTACAAAGACAATACCAGCCGCTCAAAACTCTACCACAATGTCATAGGAACGACAACAAAAAAAGTCAGTCACATAGACATCCATCGAAACCTTCGTCTTCAGAAGTGTGAGCAACATCAGAGGCAGTGGTCGCTGGGTTATGAAAAAGTCGGAGAGCAGTGTATTATTCGCTGAATGGAAGTTGTATAAACAATTTAGCGCCAAACCCCACGAGTAAAAAGAGTTAATGAAAAGAACGCCATGCTGGCTTTTCCTACGGCTCCAAAAATCGATAATCGTCCAGCTCGAGTAAAAACCGAGCTATTACCATGGAGGAGGAAAAAAGGTAGAGAGTGAAATCCGATTGTGAGTCGCAGCCAGGGTAACGGAGGGAAGATGGGAGTTTTCACACAGTTTCCAAGAGATAACATTTATTTACCGCCCCATGGCGAGCTTAGAAGATCGAAGCGTAGCGGGAGTGGAAGGAATCAATCAGAAATCCGCTGCTCAGTGATTTGGGCGCACAGCATGTTTGCTCTTTTCTCTGTGTCCGTTCCAAGCAAAATGGCGGCAAGGGTGCATGAGCGGTTGAAGTCGTAGTCTCCACGCAGGTAAAGCGACATTTCCGCAGCAGACTTCGGGGATGCGATCAATGGACGTGCCGTGGTCTGAAGGATGGACGCTGGGCCCTGATCCAGGCCAAGTCTGGTGGGAAACTTTGTTCCTGCCTCGTGCGTGGAATGTCATTGAATGTGAGGGTGGGGATGAAATAGGTGTGTGTGGATGGGTCATCTTTATTCTACCTTCTTGTCCACTCTCTTCTTCTTCTTCTTCTCCTTCTTTTTCTTCTTCTACTACTACTACTACTACTACTACTACTACTACTACTACTACTACTACTACTACTACTACTACTACTACTACTACGACTACTACTACTACTACTACTACTACTACTACTACAACTACTTTTTCTTCATTTTCTTATACTGCTGCTGCTGCTGCTGCTTCTCCTCTTCCTCCTCCTCCTGCTCCTCCTGCTCCTCCTGCTCCTGCTCCTGCTCCTCCTCCTCCTGCTCCTCCTGCTCCTTCTCCTCCTCCTCCTCCTCCTCCTCCTCCTCCTCCTCCTCCTCCTCCTCCTCCTCCTCCTCCTCCTCCTCCTCCTCTCCCTCCTCCCTCCTCCCTCCCCCTCCTCTCTTCCTGCTGCTCCTCCTGCTCTTTTCTCTTGCTCTTCCTCCTCCTGCTTCTTTTTTCTCCTCTTGTTTTTCCTCCTGCATCTGCTTCTCGTGCTCCTCCTGTTCTTGCTCTTGCTCATTCTGCTCTTTCTCCTGCTCCTTCTTTGGTTCATGCTCTGCTTCTCATTCGGCTTCTGTCTCTTGTCCTGCTTCACGTGCCTCTTCTCCTTCCGTCCTCTTTCTTCTTGATTTCTGCGCAGAAACGACAAAAATGCCGACTCGGCCGCTGTGTTTTTCGGCTAGGACACTGTCCAGAGTGCTCCCGCTGTCTGTAATCCATCTTTCGTGTGGGTGTCTGCTGATTTGCCTAACTTTTCCACACAGCCATTCGTATCCATGGACCGTGCCTACGACAGCAGAGTGAGTGGTCGTTTTTGTCGTCGTACATCTCATCCGAAATGGCCACAGTGACAGCTACTCTTATTAAGTGTGTGAACAGGGACGTGACTACAAAGCTCTGTTATCAGTTCCATGAAGAAGGAGAAACAGCAAAATAATCTGGATCACATCCACAAATATTTTGGTCTCATATAGGGTTTTAACTCTTAGACATCCCCATTTCCTCTCTCAGTCCTCTTCTTGAAACATCCCCCCCCCTATCTCTCTGTCTGCCTGTCTTTCTGTCTGTCTGTCTGTCTGCCTGTCTTTCTGTCTGCCTGTCTTTCTGTCTGTCTGTCTGTCTGCCTGCCTGCCTGCCTGCCTGCCTGCCTGCCTGCCTGCCTGTCTGCCTGCCTGCCTGTCTGTCTGTCTGTCTGTCTGTCTGTTTGTCTGTCTGTCTGTAAGTGTGTCTGTGTCACGGTCACTCCGGTTATTGTGCCAGAGGAGTGTCCGTGATGCGGCCGAGAGTATCCCAGCAGTTAAAATTTATAAAGAAAAGCAAGCAATCGTATGTTCAATTCCCGGAGTAATGAGTGATCAACGCAACCGCCACAGAACACACAAGAGCATATAAACAGATAATACAGACTTTTAATTACTTTAAAACTAAATTTATACTTTAATTAATAAAAGAGTTATGAGGAAACTCTGCGGGATTTCATTTTGTTTTGAGAGAGAGTGCGTGTAAGGCAGAAAGTCTACGACGTTAGGAGTACACAGCTTGCTTAGTAGTAGCTGTGTAGTATATCGATTGGATATAATGTTCTTGTGAGTCCGAACCGCTAACTGCCCAACTACTACCAACTACGCAAAACAGGACTGACAGCCAAGCCCTCGAAGTGCTCACTGGCCTTCTATTCCATGGACTTTCTGGGTCGCACGGTGGGATTTGGCCAACTTTACCCTGAGGCGCGGAAGGTGGAGAGGATCATGTCGACAGGTGCCCCTCGAAGCAAGAAGGAACTTCGCTCCTTCCTAGGGTTGTGGGATTTTACCGGAAGTTCATACCATCATTCGCCGACATTGCCCTTCCACTAATCGACAAAACCAAGGCAAAGGCACCGAACCGACTGGAATGGGACGAAGATTGTAAGCAAGACTTTGACCGACTCAAGTTGACACTAGGTACTCCCCCAGTGCTGCAGTTACCAGATTGGGAGAAGCACTTGGTTTTGAGGACGGACGCCTCCGACCGAGGACTTGGTGCAGTGTTACTAAAGAGACATAACAGCATGTTGCACCCCGTTGCGTACATCAGCCATACAAGTTGTTGGCATCCAGGCAAGCAATGTATGAGGTGTCCAACTTTGAGTTGTAATCAGGTAAATACTTGTTATTTGCTGTAGCATACCTGTGAGCAATATAACTAACTCCACCTCTAAGCCCCTTTTCAATAAATTGATACATGTCAACATTACTAAGTAACTGGAGCTCAATGCCAGTCATTTTCAAACAAGCATCCCAGCTTAACCCAGGACTAGAAAAGTAATGACAAGAATCTAATCTGTAGTACATCAGACAGGTTTCTCTAAAGTTTTCAAAGACATCTGTTAACAGCAAAACATCTGTTTTTAAGTACAAGTCATGGTATTCACCAAGGGTTTTGCAATCAAAGGCTTTCCAGACATTGATTGCATGGTTATATTCTTCGTGTAATTCCAGCCTCATTTACAGTTGAGTAAAAGTCTTCAATTGGGGGTAATTTATCTTCATCAAATCTTGAGAAGGAATCCATGTAATCATATGGATACACATCTTTCTGAGTGACTAGCTTGATGTCTGGAAATTCTTGACTCAAAAAGGGATGAGCACTCAAATTCTTAGCCAATGCATCCAAACTGGAAGCCATGTATTGAAAAGAATCCAAGAAGACCAAGTGCTTTCCTACCATAAAGGCCATATATTTCTCCATGTTGTTTGGAATGACATTAATAGGCAATCCAAATTTACCTATTTGCTGCATTTTAAAATGGCTATCATAGCCTTTCGGATTGTGAAAAAAGACAGGAATCTTATCAGTCTATCTAAAATTAACATTACAGTCTTCAAGAGCACTATCTCTGAATTGCCCTGTAATATGACAATGGTCATGAACTTTTCGAATACTTTTCTTGCTTTTCTGAGTGTCATGAGTGTATATAAACGTTTGTCCACAAATGTCGCAACTGTCTTGGCTTTTAAACAGTGCTTCATCTTCCTCGGTCATTGCAAGAGGCTTATTGAAGTGTTTTTCTTTGAAGCTTTTACAGTACACAACTTCCTCTAATAATGCTTCAATAAATTTGTAAACAGCATTAGGTCCCCTGTACAACTTCACTGGTTTGCTGTACTGTGGATCTATACAAACAAGCTTATAACAAAATTCACAATCAGTGTGCTTCTGGTACCTGTGTGTGAATGATTCTTTGTTATTGGGTTCTGGACCTCTTATCTTTTCATTGATGGCTTCAAAGTCAGCATAAATTGCAAAAGGTGCGTTGAGTTGTTTGTGAAAATTAGTAAACTTGAGCATTTCTTCTTTGGGCATTCTTATAGCTTGCATTTCATTACTTGCCAAACAGTCTGGCTTGTGCTTCTGCAGTACAGCATCAGAACTAAAGCATTGAAGGCAGTGAAAACAGAAATGTTTTTTGGGGGGATGTTCCCGTTCCGCCGTTTCCCATTTCGCCGTTTCCCATTTCACCGTTTCCTGTTTTGCCGTTTTCCGTTTTGCCGTATTAATCAAGTAAGTGTCACTTTGCCGTAAAAGTGAGATACATAGAAATCAGTTGTGGCCGGGTGTAGTGAAGCCCAAAGTTTTACTCTCTCTCTCTCTCTCTCTCTCTCTCTCTCTCTCTCTCTCTCTCTCTCTCTCTCTCCTTCTCTCTTTTTCTCTCTCTCTCTCTCTCTCTCTTCTCTCTTTTTCTCTCTCTCTCTCTCTCTCTCTCTCTCTCTCTCTCTCTCTCTCTCTCCTCTCTCTCTCTCCTCCCCCTCCTCCCCCTCCTCCCTTTTGCCTTGTCAAAGCGCTGGCCCAAGCCAAGCACTGTCAGCATGTTTCCCCTCTCCCCCTCCCTGTATCCCTGTATCATGTATCCTGCGTCTCAGACGGCCATGTTCTATATATGTTGTAAGACCAGCCTACTATGTATCTTATCAGCCTGGGAGGGTCCCAGTGCGCCTCCCCTTATCTGTTTGTTAATTGAACTTGACATGTGACTTCGGACAGCTCCCCTCTATCGTTCGCGCGGCTATTCACAAATTGTTAGAAATCTAGAGACAAATTTGATACTTTCTCTAAATTAAGGCATCTGATTGCAATGGTGCAATATTCATTCGATTGACTTTGTTATGCCTATCAAGGCAACACTTGGTTTGAATAATTTTGAGTAAGTGTAAGGCAGCAATGAGCCTTTTTATATCACTAGGAAAGCACAACCCCAAGACAGGCTGAAATCCACTACTGCTGATTTCAAGCCTGGCTCCCCTGGGGTCCGCGCGTTGCTTTGATAAGGAAGGGCTGTCGGCAGGTCGAGAGAGAGCTCACCATCAGTCCCTACAGAGGCGTTCACCACCAGTCTCTTGAGAGACCCCATACCATCTGGGGGAGAGATCACTATGACCATGGTCTTGGGTTGGTCCAGGCCATTATCATCAGGCCTCGGACCAGCCAGGGGCTCCTGTACCCATGGATGAATAAAGTTGTGGAAAGCAAGTACGATTTGTCTCATACCTGCGCCCTGCTACCATCAATCCTCATGCCACTCCATCACAAATGGCGCTGCTGAGCAGGGTGAGACATCGTGCTCTTTCCAGAACTTTTCTGAATACAATCGGAGCCTGACGCTTTCCACGGAGGAAAAGACTAAAAACTACCGCCTCCATTTCGCCATCAGACGCCTCCAGCTGGAAGCATACGACATCTGCCACTTTCGAGACTTGGCCTCAACCTCCTTCAGAGACAGAAAAATGGTCAGTGCCACACTGCAGTGCACGACCTCCTCAGTAGCCTGCCACCCGCCGTTCCATTCCTTGTCATCACCGGAGCATCCCTGCCACAACATCATCATGAAATGGAGCCATAACATGCAGCTGTTTCTCCAGAGGGCACCCCTCCAACCTGCCTTTGGTGAGACTGGAATCACCAGCCAAGCCCTTCATCACCCGAAGATAGCAGACACCTTCCCTGGAATGCTAAACAACGGCTGGCATTCCACACGCCCGCCTCCAGGACTCATTCCCGTCATGAACAGTTCGGCATTGTGTGACTGCCGTCTTCGGTTGTGTTTGTGTGTGTGTGTGTGTGTGTGTTGAGAGACAACGAACAGTTTTGTGAAGACACACGGATGCGATTCCCTTCATTGGAATGGGCACTCTAATTGTAAGTAATCCATTTTGATAAACGAAACAGGCAATTTCTGCAGTCGCTATTTTGATTTTTAAATGGAAGATCGTTGCCTACTTGTCTTTCTATACACGTTGTTGTGATGGAAAAAAAACCAAAGTGTTCAGTGTAATACAATTTTTATGTTAAAGTTACTTAAGAAGTAATATACTTATCACTTGATATATTCAGGATATCGTATTTGTAATGAAATGTTACCATTGTGGTGTGAAAATTGGTTCATATTTTGATTGCAAGTTGTCATTCTGACTGTAGTGTCTCATTGTTGTGCGTGTTGTATTCTGGGATGGACAGCCTTGTGGATTCAGGTCAAATACCACCCAAGGTCTTGTTCATGGAATGTAACCTCACGCCTGGTATGTCTTGTTCCAATGCATCCCGGACTTATGTCTTTGTCTATTTTTGTTATGGTTCGTAATGGCAGAGATGTCCATTGCGGTGGCACCGTAATTGGTCTTATTACGGTGGAATTCGTAATGCGGTCAGAGCATTGCGGGGTGTTACTGTTGAGTGTAGCACCAATATTTAGTGTTTAACCTGTGGCTTCTTACATCTAGTTGAAGGGTTCAGACCGCTTCTAGCTTGTTTTTGAGGCACAAGTTGTGTATGTTTTATGTCAGGTTGATGACACTTGCTGAAGGGTTAAGACCGCTTCAAGATGTCTGACCCAACCTGTTGTATCAAGTTCGGATGCTATGATGTTTTCTATGTTGAATGACTACTTGTAATCACCTGAACGAACCAGATTGACTAGACATTGTTTTTCTTGTACTTCGAGGGCGAAGCACTGTTAGATTGGCGGGATATGTGGCCGGGTGTAGTGAAGCCCAAAGTTTTACTCTCTCTCTCTCTCTCTCTCTCTCTCTCTCTCTCTCTCTCTCTCTCTCTCTCTCTCTCTCTCTCTCTCTCTCTCTCTCTCTCTCCTCCCCCTCCTCCCCCTCCTCCCTTTTGCCTTGTCAAAGCGCTGGCCCAAGCCAAGCACTGTCAGCATGTTTCCCCTCTCCCCCTCCCTGTATCCCTGTATCATGTATCCTGCGTCTCAGACGGCCATGTTCTATATATGTTGTAAGACCAGCCTACTATGTATCTTATCAGCCTGGGAGGGTCCCAGTGCGCCTCCCCTTATCTGTTTGTTAATTGAACTTGACATGTGACTTCGGGGACAGCTCCCCTCTATCGTTCCGTTCGCGCGGCTATTCACAAATTGTTAGAAATCTAGAGACAAATTTGATACTTTCTCTAAATTAAGGCATCTGATTGCAATGGTGCAATATTCATTCGATTGACTTTGTTATGCCTATCAAGGCAACACTTGGTTTGAATAATTTTGAGTAAGTATAAGGCAGCAATGAGCCTTTTTATATCACTAGGAAAGCACAACCCCAAGACAGGCTGAAATCCACTACTGCTGATTTCAAGCCTGGCTCCCCTGGGGTCCGCGCGTTGCTTTGATAAGGAAGGGCTGTCGGCAGGTCGAGAGAGAGCTCACCATCAGTCCCTACAGAGGCGTTCACCACCAGTCTCTTGAGAGACCCCATACCATCTGGGGGAGAGATCACTATGACCATGGTCTTGGGTTGGTCCAGGCCATTATCATCAGGCCTCGGACCAGCCAGGGGCTCCTGTACCCATGGATGAATAAAGTTGTGGAAAGCAAGTACGATTTGTCTCATACCTGCGCCCTGCTACCATCATGCCTCATGCCACTCCATCACACAGTAAAAGTGAGAGATATAGAAATCAGTAAAAGACAGAGATATAGAAATCAGACATTACTTTAATTACTAGGGAAATGAGACATTTAATTAACTGAGAAATTTAGTGAACTTCATTGAAAACATTAAAAATCATATAAAATCTTAACATTTAGTCTTTCATTCTTTCGGTCTCTCTTTTTCTGACATATTCTTTGAAGTCAAAGAAGGGCTCTGACTGTCTGTTCTTGCTGCTCTCTGACATATTCTTAACCGATGGCGATAGCAGTGGAGCAAGCATCAACAAACTCCAAGAGGTCACGTTGCCCGCTGACCATTTCCTCGTGGAGTTGTTGGAGTCTCCTGGAAGTGGTCAGAAACCGATGAACTTTTCTGCGCAGAGGTTGGCCAGCTCCTCGAAGTCGAAGGAGCCCCTCTGACTGTTCTTGCTGCTCTCTGATGAGTGTGCACAGCTTGAAGATGTTTGGATGCGCCCCTTGACTCCTCCTGTTCATTGACGAGTGGAATCCCTCAACGTGGTTATTCGTTCTTGAAGAACCCAATGTCATGCGATCGAATTGATTCCACATTCGGCGAGGGAATCTTGCTGCGATGTCATCGAACCATGTTCTGATGAAGTAGTCTGTCAGTTGCACAATTCTTGCATCGTCTGGAGCATCTCCCGCAATCAAAAGCCAGGCTTGGTCTTGTCTGTCAAACGGAACGAACGAGAGTCCTGCCAGTCGACGAATGAATGATCTTATTTCAGGGTTGTCTCCATAATCATTCGCAAGGCCAACCTTCTGAGTCTTCCGCCAAATGAACTGAGTGAAGTGGAATAGACATCCGTCTGTGACAGCGTTGGGAAACTCGACTGAGATAGGTTGAATGCATGCCAACTCAAAGTCGACTGAGCACCGAGGAGGGTCAAATGCCAGACCAATCCTCGCAGCGGCACGCTTCGTTAAAAAGCCGTCTATACGTCTCTCTCTTTTTGTCTGGCAAAAGCGCATAGATCACCGGGGTCATGACATCATACTGCATTACGTGTATTGTATACAACTGCGTGAACACGATTGGAGTCGTCCAGAAAGTTCCGTCCATGAACAACTTGTCAGAAGCGCACATCCTGTTCACATTCTCTTCAGTTCCAAAGACCAGAATCTTGTCAGCATGTCCGTCAGAAGCAAGGAGGAAACGTTTCCCATCCACAGTTTCGCTGAAGGGCGGCTGGATGTCCACTTCACTGCGTGTTTGTGGAAGTACTGGCAGAAATTTCCTTCTTTCTCTGTAGAGGGAAGACTTCACTTGATGGGATTGGGGGGAAAATCCAGCAATTTCATCAGCATTGTCGCGAGCGTTCATTTATCTCAATGCCTCGTTGTACAGTTGTTTTACAGAACGGACAAGTTCTTCTGTGCATTTTCTTTTTACCCCTGATACCAGCATCTTTGCCTCCATCTGAGCATGGGAAGCTGGATGAGAATGATCCCCGGGGACCTATATAAACAGACAGAAAGAGAGAAAAAATAGTCAGTCTCCATGGCAGGTCTGCCGACTTGGGACTATACACTCATTTCATCATCATCATCATCAGAAAAAAATATAGAGGGAAAGAACGACAGAGAGAGAACAAGAGAGACCCAAAAAAAAGAGTTGGACAGAGGAGAGAGAGAGAGAGAGAGAGAGAGAATGATAGATAGATAGATAGATAGATAGATAGATAGATAGATAGATAGATAGATAGATAGATAGATAGATAGAGAGAGAGAGAGAGAGAGAGAGAGAGAATGAGAGACAGAGGTCCTGAGCGACTAAGGGAAAGAGAGAGGACCAGAGAGAGACAGAGCGATTGAGAGAGGGACAGAGAGATTGAGAGAGACAGAGAGATCGAGAGAAAGATTGAGAAAGAGAGAGAGAGAGAGAGAGAGAGAGAGAGAGAGAGAGAGATACTAATCTTCGTTAATTCCTCTGTGCCTCTGGATTACAACGCACAGGACAGTTGTCAACAGTACACTTCCAATAAATATTTTCACCACGGTTGTAGTCTTTTCTGTACCTGTGGCTATTCAAAATAAGTGACAGACCACCACGTTTTTTTTCCACGAACTCCATTAGGCCTACCACCGCTGCTTACGAGACGCTCGAAACGGCACAATCGACTTTCAACTTGCTTTTTACTCAAGACCATGACAAGACTGAGGTACTCACTCGGGGTGTACAAGCAACAAACTGAAGACCATTCACTTGCACGGGATGTACAAGCAACAAACTGAAGACCATTCACTTGCACGGGATGTACAAGCAACAAACTGAAGACCACTCACTCGCACGGGATGTACAAGCAACAAACTGAAGACCACTCACTCGCACGGGATGTACAAGCAACAAACTGAAGACTACTCATACATGCCCAAGTTCCCAGTACGGCGAACCGAAACTAAAGAGGACGGCGAAATAGCACGGGATCGCCTTAAGAAAAAAATTGACGAATATGGCGATTTGACACCCATACGGCGAAACGGGAAACGACGAAACGGCAACCAACCAACAGACTGCTTGGTTTGATTGAGTTGACCCTCGGGGGAACTGCTGTTCACAATATTAACTGTGTGGCTACTAGTATAGCCTTTTATCGCTCTGTCAGATTCTCTAATCACCATTCTTATAACATATATATATATATATATATATATATATATATATATATATATATATATATATAATTATTTTCTCTGTATAAAATATATAAAAATGTTTGAAACAGCAACATCTACAAATGAAATGATCACACATCCCATTTATGATTTATACCAAGCCAGCCGTGATGGAGATATACAACATGCAACACTAAACAAGAAATATAAGGGTGCCTTCAATAGTAATGGTGACCTCATCGCAAGGGTAAGGCCACAACATTGCCCAAAAATCAAGACCTATTGTTGTATTCAAGTCCAGAGGTTTGTTTGGGAGTGTTTCAATGGAGAGGTTCCTGACGGAATGAGAGCAGTTCATAACGATGGTGACAAAACCAATAACAGTCTGGACAACTTAACACTTGAAAAACAGAGTAGAGATTATCCCTCCAGGTTTACTGGAGGTCCTCACAGCTTTATCCCTCCAGGTTTACTGGAGGTCCTCACAGCTTTATCTGTGTGTGTGTGTGTGTGTGTGTGTGTGTGTGTGTGTGCGTGCGTGCGTGTGTGTGTGTGTGTGTGTGTGTGTGCGCGCGCGCGCGTGTGTGTGTGTGTGTGTGTGTGTCTGTCAGTCCCGACTTAACGGCTGATATCTCAAAAACTACTGGATGGATTTCCTTGACATTTTGCACACTTACTAGAAGTTAGGTCCGATTGAATGTATCAATTTTTCGGAATCGAGGTTTGAAAAGAAAGTGACTTTTGTACGTTTTGGTGTTGCAAAGAAGGCAAGGGACGGAACGCTGTCCCGACTCAAGGGAAGTTTTGGCATGTGTGACGTGATCATTTGACGTGGAATAACGTGACTTAATTTCGAGGAGATTGGACATTGGTGAAGGAGAAAGAAGGATTTTTTATCCTTCCAGGTTTACTGGAGGTCCTCACAGCTTTATGGATTAGCTCACTCCGCATTCTAGTAAACTAGAGATTTCGCCTACCGGCAAAAGTATCTCTAGCACAGTTCACATCACGTGATGGAAGGTTTTCGGCCAATTTATGCAAACGGAGGTCACACGAGAGGCTTGTGGGATAGCCGATGTGCTCCCTGACATACGCCGTTAAAGTAGTTCTAAGACTATTTCGCACAAAACTCTTAACTTACTCTTGTTGAGACAACAAACAAGCGTTAATTCGATACAATAAAATGTTTGTGCTGAAATGGAAACAAGTTTTGACATCTGAATGATTTCTGTAAAAAGTGGAGAGAAAAATAGTATCAGAACAAACTATTTTTGGCGCAAGGCTGTAATGCGAAGGGTCAAGCCTATTACGCATTCATTGCGAACTGTGCCAGAGTCAATACTACTGACTCGGGTTTACAGAATGCTCACTCGGTAGCGCGACAAATATTTTTTTGTCGCTGGGACATGCTTGATTGTAGGGGATGCGCGTATGGGTTCGAATCCGCACAGAAGCTTCTTTTTTTAATGTGTGTATTGTATTCGACAGAGAGAGAGAGAGAGAGCCACCCCACCCGTTGTTGTACACGTGAGAGGTTGCGGGTTCGAACCTTACTTTTTTTCCCCCTCTTTTCTCGAGAGGTTGCGGGTTCGAACCCAATCTTTGTTGTTGTTGTTGTGGGTTTTTTTTAATGCCAAAATCTGGAGGTTCAGCGCCAGCGGTTTTTATTCTTTTGTCCAATATAACCACAATAAACATTTTAGTGTAGTTGCCACTCATATTGAAACAGAGGAAAAAACACTATTCGGTAGTTTGTATCAGACACAAAAATGCCTTGGTATTTACCCAAACACTGACAATTCAAAAACTTTTAAAATTTGCAGCCATACCACTGAAAGAGCGTTTTCTGGGTTGAGTCTGTTGTAGAGTTCAAGGGCAGGATAAAATTGTTGTTTAAAGTTATGCTTTTGAATACAAAAGAAGGCCTCTTTTGCAAGAGCTCTTTTAATACCACCTCTTGTAATAAACCACAGTAGGGATTTATAACCACTCTGAAATCCACACAGATAATATTTGTCTTCTATTAAATTAGTTTCGTCATTTATTTCAGTAGTGTCATAAATGACATGTTCTTTGTGTTTTAATTATCCTTCTAGATGACTAGAGAGATGGACTTGATCATTTACTGTTTTCACTCTTACGGGAAACTCAAGAAATAGCTCTGAGACAAGATCGCCAACTTTCAGCTTTGGAGTTACTTCAACGGGTTTTCTACCTTTATCAACCACATCAGAGTTTTTTAAAGCGACTTTTCTTAGAAACGTATGCTCTGTGTCTGATTCATCGTCCTTCATCGTCTACATACTTTTTGGTAGCTGCATCATTGTCTTCTGTGGGGAGTTCCATGTTTACAATCTTTTTTCCTTTCATGTCACCATCAAGCCTGTTTTTGAGTCAACATAAGACTTAGTTGCTGTATCTGCTTGTTCAGTTGGCTCAGCTACATTCACGAGTTTTTTACCGTCTAAATCCAAGTTTCCTTTCATCTTATTTCTTCCATCAACCTTTAAAAACACGGTTGTTTCTGACTGTCCAAAAGAAGACAACATTGAGTCTACATACTGTTTATTTGCGGCTTGTTTGTCTTCTGTGGGGGATTCCATGTTTACAATCTTTTTTCCTTTCATGTCACCATCAAAGCCTGTTTTTGAGTCAAC
>JAWQFJ010016869.1:0-5000 GCA_034096865.1 Theodoxus fluviatilis | reverse complement strand
TATACAGAATGCTTGTACAGAAAATCGAATCAGAAAACAGTTGGGCTTACAAGATACGTAGCATGCTAAGTGAGAACAGTTTAGACTGGGTTTGGGACAGACATATAGTCGAATGCAAAGGTTCATTTATCAGTCGCTTAAAAGAGCCCTTGGTGAATGGATATACAGAAGAATGGGCTAATGAACTACACAGGAGTGAAAGATACGCGATGTACAGGAGTTTTAAGTTCGCACTAGTAGTAGAGGCATATTTATACTGTGTGGAGAAAAAGATATTCAGAGAGGCTCGTATCAAATGTCGTTTTGGTGCAACTGAAATGTACATTCACAAACATAGATATGAAACAGTGATTTTTCCACCTTGTCCATTGTTTCACGAAGAAGAAAAAGATGAATATCATTTGTTGGTCAGGTGTCCAGCAGTGAGTGATCTCAGATTGAAACATTTATGGCCGTTCGTAACTGATTATGCCAATGTTTTCACGCAATTAATGAGTGTTAAAGATCAAAAGTGTATTCGAGCGGTATGCACCTACCTGTTTCATGCCCTAAAGAGGAGAGAAGGTGCAACGGTAGAGGAAGTATGTTGTTGAGTGAGATATGATGTATGCATTATCTTTGTGTTGTATTATTTGTAATGGGCTGGAGGCCCTTTAAATAAAGAGTTCAATTCATCTCTCTCAAGTGCGCGACAACCAAATAGGCAACGGTTACATGATTGTCCCGATCCTGCTTTCTAAAATAGGTGAGCTAAGTTCCAGACATGTGCTCCCCAACAAACTAATAAGATCAGGCAATTCAGAGTTCATTTCCAAATAGTGAGGCGCGCAGGAGTAGGGGTGGGTTGTGGGGTAGGGGAAGGAGGAAATTGGGCTGAGTGGGGAGAAGATATGTACACTAGATGAATGAAACTAGATTACTATATCACACACAATCATTCACACACACACACACACACACACACACACACACACACATATGCACGCACACAAGCATGCACGCATACACACACACACACACACACACACACACACACACACATACACACACACACCTCATTTAGTTTTGAAAAGTCACAAATAATTATTGTATACTAAATTTTGTTAAGTGCAATGATTTGTGAATCAGCCTGAATCGATTATGTATACCACGAGTTGATGGCTGTATCCATTCAAAACCAAAAGAATCAAACATCTGTTCATATTGGAACAACATACTCTGACATTGTTTTCTCATTGATATATTCCTGTCTTTCGTCTTTTTACTAAAGTGCAAAACTTGGAAAATGATTGTGTTTTCAGCGCTAAAACAAGACAAACAGTTAAGCAATGTTTCCAATACCTTCATACCAGCCATGTTAATGATTTGTAATTAATGTCGTGTCTTACTAATTAGGACACCTACCTCTTCGTTAAAAAATGCAATATTTTCTATTTTAAAGCCTCGTTTCTTCTGAGATTTTATTTTTGTATGAATAGATAATTATAAATATCGAAGTCGGTATTCCAAACCTTGGCCGCTTACGTGCAATGTACGTCAGAGTGAGTCTCTTCATGCTCATCTAATCAGAAAAAGCAATGCCACGTATGAATTCTGAAATATTCCCGTTTTACTATATGTATTACATCGTATGACATGACATTTAAGCTTTATGCTTAACATTATAAGCGTCGCGTATTGCAAGCCGCTGGCACGAGCATACAACCGCATGGTGTTGATGCGCACCTTGTTACCTCGCATTAATGAACTTGACAAACTATAAAATATGCAGACGATTCTTTTATTTTGAAAGGAATTTCTCCCGGTTTTCTCAGATGTGTTTATGTTTTGGATTTATTGTTATGTGACAATTGTTATTAATTTGTTGAATTCATTGTAGCATTTTTCGTGAGTTATGCATACCCCCAGACAACCCGACCTTGGAGATTGTGCATTTCTTGTGTCAATTGGGTCAACTGCTCACCTCTTCAAAAGTGCACCATTGGGCAAGCGTTTCAGATTCCAGCGTGGACCTATTGCAATTAAGAGCACTTTAGTCGAAAACATGGAAACGAACAGCAAATTTGAAGCATTGACTGTTTCGAAAAAAAATCAGCTTGGCTGTTGTAGTCAGTAGGAGCAAAGAACTTGAGACAATAAGAAGAGCCACTCCACGATTTTACGCAGGACGAGGTTTGCCCGGCGGTTTTTGTGAGTTGCATACCTTGTTTTTGGTTGGATCATGATGATCGCCATGGCAGGTGAAGTCAATGCTTGGAGCGATTATGCTCTAGCTACCGATTTTTTGAGCCAGTGAGTCTCTCAAACTGACAATAAACTGATGGTGACTGCTCTAGTGTTAAAACTGCCAAGAAAGGCGCAACACAGGCCACACTGTCTACTCATGATTGATCCAACCAAACTAAAGGGAAGGACGTAAAAATTACCTGTGACGTAAGCAAAATCTCGTCCTGCTTTTTTACTATACAAGATACTATGCTGCCGCTTCTTATTGTCTCAAGTTCTTTGGTAGGAGTGACACTTCGTCAGGTTTTCGAGTGGGGGAAATCTGACAACATCGCTGCTATCTGAGAGAGAGAGAGAGAGAGAGAGAGAGAGAGAGAGGGGGGAGAGAAAGAGAGAGAGAGGGGGGAGGAGAGGGAGAGAGAGAGGGGGGGAGGGAGGGAGGGAGAGAGAGAGAGAGAGAGAGAGAGAGAGAGAGAGAGAGAGAGAGAGAGAGAACGAACGAAAACTTTATTGTATAGGCCAACAGCCCAGTACAATGACTCACCAACCCCCGCACAGATATCACAATTCATGGTGTATATGTCACAGGACAAACTAGTATCCAGGACGATCCAAGATCGTCCTAGGACAAACACGGATCCGCGTTTGTCCTAGGAGAAACAAGAATCCCAGTTCTTCCTGGATTATATCCAGTACAAATGCAGATTCGTGTTCCTCCTAGGACAAACGAGGATCCTCACTCTTCCTAATGGCCAGTACAAATAAAGATCTAGTACAAATGCGGATTGTTCTATTTACTATTGCTATAGGAAACTTCAGGAAGTGAGTTGAATTCGAACACTCTGTTCTTGCAGGAAGAATTTGATGGGTGACATTTAGTCAATCCAAACACAGCTTTTTTAAAAAAGTGTAATGTTGATCAATAAAGAGTCTGAGCTCGGGAAACTTCGGGAAGTGAGTTGTATTCGAATAAATACATGCTGTGCAATGCATGGAAAATGACTTTCCTTCGGCAAGTGAGTTATATTCGAAGAAATACCTGCTGTGCAATGCAGGAACATGACTTTTCTCACAGTTTCGAACTAAGACTATCGCTGCATTGTTGCAATGTAAAGTGAGCTGTAAAGTGGTCCATGATAAGTAGTGAACCGATCAGTTGTGATCTGACTTTAGTCCAAAGTACAGTTGTTGAAGTGTCAACATGGCTCAAAGGGACACCTTTTACAGACTGTTGAAAGATCATACTGAAACAATGAAATCCAAACGGGAACATTTCAGCATATCGACAGACAAATACAACAAGATCGTCCAAGCTTTGCGCTTGCAGAGAGGAGAATTGTGTGAAGACGGGTCCAAATTTAAAATGTGGTGCAAGAAACATTTTAAACTTGAGCAGATTGGATCGAGGCAGATTGTGTACTGTATCAAGGAGTCTTGTCCTGTTGTGACATACGAGGAAATGTTTGAAACAATAATTAAATGACACGAAAAAGTGGGACACTCTGGAAGAGATAAGACTTGGAATGAAGTTCGAGCAAACTATGCGGGTATCAGGCATTCGGTTCTCGAGATGTTTCTGAAAACCTGTACAGCATGTAGCCAACGACAGCTCTCAAAGAGCCCTCCAGCAGTAAGACCGATGATAAACCTGGAGTTTCTTCTGCGACTGCAGATCGATCTCGTAGACATGCGTAGTCAACCTGACGGCGACTTCAAGTGGATCCTTCACGCAAGAGACCATTTCACAAAGTTTAGCTGGTTGTATCCAATGAAAACAAAAATGGCCGCAGAAGTAGCTGACCATCTGATAAGTCAGTTTTGTGTGTTTGGATCTCCAAGAATCATGCAGTCCGACAATGGGAAGGAGTTCACTGCCCGAGTGATCAACGACCTGACTCTTCTCTGGCCCGGCATGGTCATCATTCACGGAAGGCCGAGGCATCCTGAGTCACAAGGTAATATTGGTCTACATGCTGTAATTATTATGCTTTCTCTCTCTCTCTCTCTCTCTCTCTCTCTCTCTCTCTCTCTCTCTCTCTCTCTCTCTCTGTTCTATTTACTATTGCTTAGGTCCTCTTCATCAACAATTCCCTGGCGAGCCAGTTCTTCCCACACAGTGCAGTCAGACCGCGGGCGTTGACCAAACACAAGATGATATGGTGATTATGATGATATGATGATATAGCTCTGTCTCTCTCTCTCTCTCTCTCTCTCTCTCTCTCTCACTCGCTCTCTCTCTCTCTCTCTCTCTCTCTCTCTCTCTCTCTCTCTCTCACCAAAAAATCGATAAGACAAATCAACAGTGTTGTAAAGTCTTCTTTCTTTTCTGCAGGATGTGTGTTTTTGTTTTTTTATTTTTATTTTTTTTAATCAGTTTATTGGGTCTATAAAATACACAAGAACGACAAAATTACAAGGAAAGCAAAACAAGAAGGAGACGAAAATAGCATCAATAATATGAATATCAACACCACAATATCATCATCATCATCATCATCATCATCATCATCATCATCATCATCATCATCATCATCATCATCATCATCATCATCATCATCATCATCATCATCATCACCAGTACCATCACCATCATCATCATCAGTTACGGGTTGGGGGAGACTGGGAGAGGAGAGAAGGTGCATGGACAGAGGTGGCATGGGTCCCTCATTGGGTTGGATTTGAGGGAAAAACAAATGTCTGAGCTAATCCTTCTACGAAAACGAAATCGAAAAGGAAGGATTAGATGAATGGTGTTGACTTGTAATTGTGACGTG
>JAWQFJ010016868.1:7500-37117 GCA_034096865.1 Theodoxus fluviatilis | reverse complement strand
GAAGGAGAAGGAGAGGAGGAGGAGGTAGGAGAAGAGGAGGGGAGGAGGAGGAGAAAGAGGAAGAGGAAGGGAGGAGGCGAGGAGGGAGAGGAGGAGGAGGAGAGGAGAAGGAGGAGGGAGGAGAGGAGAGGAGGAGAGAGGAGGAGGAGAGAGTAGGAGGAGGGAGGAGAAGGGAGGAGGAGACGAGGAGGAGGAGGAGACAGGAGGGAAGGGAGGAGAGGAGGAAGGAGGGAAAGGAGGAGGAGGAGAGGAGAGGAGAGGAGAGGGAGAGGGAGGAGATGCAGGGGAAGGGAGGAGGAGATAGGAGGAGAGGAGAAGGAAGTGGAGAAGGAGGAGCAGGAGGAGAAGAGGAGAGGAGGAGGAGGAGGAGGAGGAGGAGGACGGAGGGAGGAGAGGAGACAGGAGGAGAGGAGCAGGAGAGGAGGAGAGGAGGAAGGGAGAAGAGGAGAGGACAGGAGGAGAGGAGAGGAGAGGAGAGGAGGAGGAGCGAGGAGGAGAGAGGAGGAGAGGAGAGAGGGGAGGAGGAGGAGAGGAGAAGAGCAAGGAGAGGAGGAAGGGCATGGAGGAGAGGAGAGCGGAGGAGGAGGAAGGGAGAGGACGGGAGGGAGGAGGAGGTGGAGCAGGGGAAAGGGAGGAGGAGGAGCAGGAGGAGGAGAAGGGGGAAGAGAAGAGGAAGAGCAGGGGGAAGGGAGGAGGAGTAGCAGGAGGAGGAGGAGGAGGAGGAGGAAGTGGAGGAGGAGGAAGTGGAGAGGAGGAGGAGGAGGAGGGAGGAGGAGGAGTGGAGAGGAGGAGGAGGAGTGGAGGAGGAGGAGGAGGAGGAGGAGGAGGAGGAGGAGGAGGAGGAGGAGGAGGAGGAGGAGGAGGACCTCAAAGCACATACAGGCAAAACTGCAATGACGTCAAGCACAGGAAACTGACAAGGAAGTAGCTAGAAATAGCAGCACGAGACAAAACCCTTGAGCATTGCCGTCACTGTTCAGTGCTAAGGAAAGAAAAGAAGTATTGGAGCAATACTGAACTGTTTTTCACAAGGCCTATATTTACATGTTCGCTCATAGCCTTTCACTTCACTGATGAAGGAGCCTGCTTGGCCCCGAAAGCTCTGAAATAAATTTTTGAAGTTGGACAAAGGTCTCCAGTACTTCTTTTCTCCTGCCTACGAGTCCAACACCGGCCTCCTTTTTTCAAGAGTGCTAAGGAAAGTGAGATAACTCTCAAGGAAATACCTGATGATAAAATAGCCCTTACGCTGCAGTCAATCGGACTGCGGAGATTAAAAGCCGCGTTTTGGTTTACTACCCCTCCGCATAGAGTGACAATGCAGAAGTGTCTCGGTGAGGATCTTTCTACCGTATTACGGAATATATATGTATGCTTTTTAATTGCTTCACCGTCTTCCGTTTCTTGTTGGTAAAAGGACCGTACCAACGAATGGAAACAAGGCGGCTCTAGTACTCTATGATTACACTTCTTCAAGACGTTCATGACGGCATTTGCATCGATTTCACTCTCAGCGGTGCATGGTAGCACCACCCTAGACGTCAGACCTTTGTTTGCTGGCACGGCTTGTGAGCGTCGCCCATGTTGCTTCTCAGAGAAGCAGCCACGAGGGAGGCTGCGTTAGGACGGGACGGAGCGTGCCTGCGAGAGTATGGAAGGAAAAATAAATGAAGGATGGAAACGCAAAGAAGGCGATGGGGAGAGGAACGAACTAACCAAGGCACCTTTGGCAGAACTACTCTGCTCTGAGCAAACTTATCCATGCCCCTCATTAAGGAAGTATCTACAATAATGTTCAGATGGTTCAGGAGGGTAATGAAACATCTGAAAAGCAAGGCAGCCTGACCCCGTGGTTTGTTTACAATGAACATGTGGAGGAAAATGTTCGGATATCAGCATCAGTTAATGAGGTAGTCACGCTTTCAAATGATGACCGAAGTGCAAGAAGAGAATGTTTGTGCTGAGCTACCTGGTACAAACAAATGTCCATTGCATTCCCTTTTCTTAGTTTGTTGGACTGTGTAAAAACAATTTCTGTAACGATTGAAAGCTTCTGTTGTACATGTATGCAGGGTGATTCCCCATACGCAAGAAAAATATGTTCTTGCTGAGGTGCCTAGTACAAACAGATCTCAGTTGCATTCATTTCTAATAGTCTGCCAACAGTATGTAAATAAAATACTGACAACATATCAGTTCCTCACTGGTGCCATTATTACCATGTGCGATACCCCGTTTCGTCTCAAGATGAGACAAACCAAATCCTTGTTTCAAAATTTCCATAGAATCATCATTGCTCTTTAATCTGCCCAATAATAAGAATCTAGAAGAAAGTGAGGACAGAAAAATTATCTTTGCGCTGATGGGTCGATGAATTCATTCCGACTCTCGCACTAGCAAGTTTTCGAGGAGCTTTGTATACTTATTGTTACCTACACACCAACTGTTGCAAGGAATGATTTGCAGAGTCGTCAGTTTTTGCTGATTCGCTGTGTTTACATGAACAAAGAGATGAGATCAAAGTTATTATCACCAAGGAAAGGACACGTAAGTTCTTTAACTTTTCCTGCGAATTAGATTTGCAGTCCAGAAGTCAGGGATTCCAAATAATTAGAGTAGCATCAAGATGCGGCCTTTATACAAGTCAGATTGTCGATAAATAGGAGTAAAACGGGTACCTGTGAGGGCCGAGTCGGAAGATTTTAAGAGTTAACTTTGGCGTGTTCATCCGCAGGCTGGCTGCAGGCTCTCCAGGGAGTTGAGATGGTGTTGGAGTAATACAAAGAGGTAGCCAGATGACCAGGGGGTAAATGTATGCAGTTGGAACATCAATCAATGGGCGAAATAAAGTCGCAATATAAAAAGAGAATCTTTACCTTTTACCTTTAGATGGAAAGGTGAGTAGGTGAATGAGCCAGTCAGTTGCAGGGAGTGGGCCAGCTATACAGTTGTGCAGGTAAGATGGCAGAACAAACCTTATTGTCTGGGGTGGGAAAGTCTTGACATTTGACTAACTTCTTATAATTTAGGAGTTAATGTGTTGATTCAAATATATAATGCATATACTATGCCATAAGTATTTTAAATTGGAGGAAAACGGAGATGATCATGACACTGCCTTAATGTTTAATGTGCGCTACATGTGGTGTCTCAATTTGCCGCCGCCTCCATGTGGGTCGGGGGTAAGAATTGACCCACCACGTCTCTGCGCGATTGGTAAAATGTTCAACAGAGAGCACTCTGAGAGCCCAAACCCCCACCGAGGAAGCCGCCATTTCTCTTCCATGGCCTGTATAATTCAGGCAGCGTGTTCTGCTAGCCAGGCCCGACGCTACGAAGTACATGTAGTTCATTTTAGCACTGTGCCTCTTATTGTCGCCGAGTGTGGAAAGCATTCACCAACATTCATCAACACTTTGACATCGTCAACGTCGTGATGCGTGATCAAATTTCTCTTTATGCTTCCACTTCCAAAACTTATCAAAGATAATCTCCTAAATTTAATGAATTGTTCCTTGAGTGAAACTCTGACCTTGCATCACATTGCATCACATTGCATCACATTGCATCACATTGCATCACATTGCATCACATTGCATCACATTGCATCACATTGCATCAGAATCCGTTTTGAACTTGTGGAATTATTCTGCCAATTAGGAACTAACGAACTAACGAACGATCTAACCGAGGGAAAAGCAGAACCTCCTTGGCTGAGGTAATGATCATGGAAAATCGGCACTTGGCTCGCTACTGCTCTCATCAGCTCGTCAGTTTCGTGATCAAAGGGTTTACATTAAAGGCTGACAGGTCGTGGCGTTCACCATGATCTAGGTCAGTCAGCGGAAAGTAAGTCCGAATATCCTGCAACGGACTTCCGGTGTCGTAAAGCATGGACATGTCACGCCTTGTAAGCTTTCGTAAGCCCCCACCCCCATCCAACCCCACCCACCCTCATCCACCCCTATCCACCTTAATGCAACCCCATCCACCCCCATCCCTATCCACCGCCCCACCCCCGTAAGGCATGATCTGCGCTGTTTTCCTGTAGGATGCAAGTTTTCCCGAGCATATTCACGCCAGATAATCTCAAGCACGACATTTGTGGAGACTAACGGACAAATGTCCACATCAAACTTAAGCGGTCAAATCACTTTTCTATAGGGCATTGGCTCTGAGGAATAATTCAGCACGCTTGACGTGGGATGATACGGGAAGTCGGCATCCGATTCAAACACCTGCGAACGAATCTGCCAGAACATCTATGGAAAGTGTGTCAGCATCTCCACTGACCGAGAATAGGAAGGTTCGAAAGACGTATGACATGTTGCTGTCATAGTTTCTCATTCTCATTCTGAACAAGACTGATCTCGTTTCTTGCTGAGATCAATGATCTCACTGACAAATCAGGTCAGATCTTAGGATATTTTTTAAACACATATCTCGCTCCTTTTTCTGCTAGTCTCCATGCCAATAGCGGGGGATGCTCTTTTTGTTCTCCTGATGGAGCTTTTGGTATTTATTGAACTAAAATGTAGTCTTATATGAATAGATCAAGATGATGTCGATCTCGTAGTCTGACACTTCTTGATAACATCAGCCTCACCATGATGGGAGTTTCAGAAAACATTATGAAAAATTGTTGTCGAACTCTGTTGAAACATATAGGAATGTTCATAAACTTGTTCTAATATGATCTCTACATGTACAACTACCAAAGAAATTTTCGTTCGTCCATTTTAAATCACTCAAAGTGTCTTGCAAATATAGTTGTTTTATATAAATATTTTTTTCTCATAACAATGGTTTATGGAGAAAGCAAATCTAACTGCGTCTGCAAATGTGTTAAATAGATACACGGCCAAGGCGTATTTCATATTTCTATCAGACTTATTTTTGTATTATTCCTGAGAGAAACGTTGTAAACTTCATCCCAGCTCGAATATCACTAAATCACACACACGTGGCCGGAGCTTTTCTTTGCGGGAGTGCGGTGCATATGATCTGGAATGACACCACTGTCTTGCATGCATTGCTGTTCCGAAAGGGCCTCGTCACAGTCGTAGAAGTCGGTAACTCTACGATGATGGAATGGACCAATCGTGGATTGTCCATGACGACACGCATTGCCGTCTCTACCAAGCTGTTGCATTCGCATCAATACGTAATGGCCCTTAGACCCGGACCGGAAGCTGAAGAAAAGTGCACTGGCTCCATCGGTCTCACTTCCGATCTTTCTGAGAGGTGACGCGACTCTCCAGGGAAATTTGGGTGTCGCCTCCTGGTGTTCGTAGACAACGAAAGTGCCACAGTCCGCAGCACTCTCGGGCTGCTACTTCCTTGTGGCAAAGCAGGCCCGAAGGCTTGACGCGGGGAAACAAGGGCCAAGAGATCTGCTGAAAAATGGATGGATTCTTTTTTACTTGGCAAGGAAACGCTGCCACCAGAGCGGTAGAAAACAGTCGTCGCAAGGAGACAGTCGCCAGAAGCTGTGAAAAATAAAAAGAGTCAAGCAAGCAAAACAAATTTGAAGACGCAGGCTCTTAACTTGTTCTGTATTTCTCTGTACAATTACTTAATAAGATATTTGCCATTATCAAGGAACAGCCACATAGTCGTAGGTTTATTCAGCCAGTTGGTCAGTTACCGCCTCCATGACTGAGTCACGTACACGTGTACTTCCCTCTTAAGTAATTGAGATAGACAATACCAAACCCATGCTATCAACATTTTAGTTACCTTGAAATCGCAGAGATACACTATGTTAGTAAAAGGTTTGCTTTAAGTACTCTGACAATAGGAACAAAATGCAATGAGTGTTCATGCATCTCTCCCTCTCCTGACACAGATACAAAATTCTTTTTGTCTGGAAAGGTCCTGGACTGCGACCCTTGGGATGGCAGTCACATATGGAGGTCTGTCACTTTAGGGACCGCTGCCTTATGGCGCTAGACAGCGAGAGTGCTCTCTCCATGGGCGTGTTGCTTAGCCTACTTACTGGCAAACAATAGGCTGGTGTCAACATGTGTCAAACATTTGACTGCCTTCACATCTGCTTTTATCACGCTGACACAATGCGCCCAATGAAGTACGAAACAGCTCTCAGACTGCACTCGTTGCTACCACATCACGCCTTCGGCGCCATTGACGTCACTATCAGGCAGGACAGACGGCCTGGACCAAACAGCTTCTTCTGGTGACAACTTCGGAAAGCGTAAACCTGAATACGCATGATGAGATCACGATCACGTGAGACGAATATTCCAAGCCTGAATAGAGATCATTAGGCAAGCAAGGGCAGCAACATCCAAGCAGTCTGCTTTTGTACTCGAAATTGAGAGGGCGAAGTGACGTGCACTGACGTTTAAAGTGTCAGTTGAGGGATCACCCGAGAATTTCTGCCTCTCCTCTGACAAACCCGTAGAATATATCGGGACAGTAAATGACGAAGAAGAGCGAACGCAAAGGTTGTTTGTCGGTTCCGTTGCAGACGCTCTGGTAAAGGATCTGGTCGTCCTCTGATATTTTTAGGTGCATGGGTTGGTGTGCCCTGTAGTGATCTATGCCATCTTCCACCCCACTCCTTTGCATGGCACACGTTGATTTATTGTTGAGGAAGAGACATGCACTGATGCTGGAGCGTGTACCAGAAAGCCAATGTTTTAATATATTGAACCCAGAGAGTTGAAAAGAAGTCATAGCTCATCGCCTAGGCAAAAGATTTAATTAACCTGGAGTTTCAGCTGATATATATGTAAGTGTATGACTGTAGAATCTCAACACATCTCTCTCTCTCTCTCTCTCTCTCTCTCTCTCTCTCTCCCTCTCCTCTCCCTCACCTCTCTCTCTCTCTCTCTCTCTCTCTCCCTCTCCTTTCTCTCTCTCTCTCTCCCTCTCTCTCTCTCTCTCTCTCTCTCCCTCCGTCCATTCCCACCGCCCACTCACCGTTATGGCTTGTTTCCAATAGGGGATTCAGCTCTCCAAAATACCTTTGACTCCTTGTCGAGCTTGGGGCCTCGTCTGAGTCATCGCGCACTGGTTGGGATGCGTTTTTCCTTCTCCCCGTGTTTTTCAAATTGCCTTATGCACTTCCTCTGCTGATCTTTACTGTGTTTTCTTTCATCGGCCCCAAAGGTGTCCAGTCTAGGGTCTGGCAGGTAGCATATCCTGTGGACTTTTTGTCTGGGCGTAAGAGGCTCATTTCCATACGTTTGCTCGTGACGCTGATAAGAAAACGACTGACTGCTGACCGGGAAGCGGAAACAGAAGACAACCAAGGTTACTGGTCCTGGCTTTAGTTCTCAAGATAAAACAGGACGTCGAAGTTTCGAGTATTAAACTCTTCATCAGGACAGACAACAAAGACAGTAGACTTAGCATGGCGACCGGTGTAAGCGGGAGGAAGTGAAGTTGTGAAATGTAGGGATTGGGGAGACAAACATAAGCCGAACCCCTAGTGGGGGGGGGGTACACAAAGGTTCGTGTTATCCGAGGTTCGGATAAGACGAATTTTCCAGCCGCAACTTCGTGTTATCCAAGGTATTGACAAATGAACTTTATAACCAATATTTTGAGTATTCAGAAGTACGATGAAGTTGAATTTATCCGAAATGGAGACTTATTGCCTAGTCTGAATAATGCTTCTACAGCAGCACTAATATCGATTTTTCTCTTCAGTGAGAGAGCGCTGTGCTTTTTCCTCTCCATGACTGCCTCTCATACCCGCACATATTGCAATAATGAAGAACTATCGTTTCCACCCCTCTAACGAGAGGATGCCGATGAAAGATAAAAACTAATGATAATCAGTTAACCGAAACACAAAGTCACAGAGACAAAAAAACAGGCCGTGGATTGAGATGGAACACCTGCAAGAGCGGCAGTGCCAGACACGAGTGGCCGTGCCAGACAATTAATGTCTGTCAGCAGACATCAGAGGGCCCTTCACAGTTGACCTGTTGATGAATTCAGGACCGCTCAGACCTCTGCAGCCACCGGAAGGCAGCCGGAGGCAGCTGGGAGCGTTGTGGTGAAGCCACCTTGACTTTGTTTTCTCTTTTTTTTAGATAATCGGGGAATGTGTTACTCGAGGAGCCGAAGAAAGCTTCTAGGTCTCTTACGTTTCGTCTAATCCGAGGTTGACATCCACAGGGGACAGAAAAACGCTTCGCGTTATCCGAGGTTTCGCCTTATCCGAATTCGTGTTAAGCGAGTTACATTTGTTAAAATAAAGAGCATAGCTGGCGGGAGACATATAATCATTTCGGTTTACCCGCAAATTCGTGTTAAGCGAGTTAGTGTTAAGTGGGTTGCACTGTATTTCACTTTCGTGAACGGAAAATCACGATAGCACGTGGAAGCGGATGTGCGAGTCCGATTGCGTGGAAGAGGGAGAGGGGAAGGCTAGAGTTGGGAGGGGGCAGAGGGGGAGGCTGTTCTTTAGGTTGAGGCCATTGGAATTTTTTGTGTCAGGGAGGGAGATGAGGTAATGTTCTATCTGTTTAATTTCAGCTGAGTCATGTTGTACGTGACTTGATCCAGCAACAGAAACATTAAGTCGGACTTGAAGATTTGGAGTTACTAGTATCGTAGAAACCCACAAATAGAGCTCTAACTCGGCGCAAGAATGATGAAAATCCAATAATTCAAATTAATGTTACTGCAGATTGTAGTCGACCACCAAGCCGTTTGGAGAAAACGGCCGTTGAGATTGACAAGGGGGCAGCGTGTGTAGAAAATCCTGAGTAACGGGGGTCCAATGCGTCCTACAAAATTTGTTTACGTAAGGATTAAATGTGTGGGCAGAGAGAGCATAGAAAAGTCTGACAATTTCAAAATTACATAATATGCACCAGTAACTATGCCGTGGAAGATTCAAATCTTGGATTCATCCCACGCAGAATCGATGCTTTCCGACATCATGGAAAGGTGAACCCTTGTCTAAAACTGCAAATTAAACCACTTTTTGACATGTAACACAATAAAAACTTTTGAAGATGCCCGACGAATTATTTGAGAAGTAAGAAATAGCAACTCAATTTTGACTAAACTCTGTTGACACACTAAGGCTTCCTCACGCGTGACAAGTTTTGTGGAAAGGATAGAACACTTTCTTTGTGCCCGGTAAAACAGCTAAAGGAGAACAGAGAGGAGATTAAAGATGTAGTTAATTGGACGAAGATATCCGCCACAAAAATGAATCCGGAACACCCACATGGTAGGTGACAACGGTATCACTAGATCATGTGTACTCATACAAGGATTCGCGTGTTGATAAATGCCTTGCCAACTTTCCCAACAACGTCGTTTATAACGTTCAATTTACTATAACCCCCAACCAACCAGTTCCTCACAAACAAAACGAGAAAAACACCCTATGGTCGTAACATTGTAACTCAGATCCCTTACTAGCTCTGTCTCCGGTCAGTCCTTCAACACTAGCGGGGATGGATTTTCTGGATAAACTGCACACATTAGAAAGATACAGTGATGTAGAACCGAACAAAAAATTCATATTTAGACGTCGGGAGATTCTACACCTGACAGATAAAGTAGTAGAAGCCACAGAAGTTTTGAATCGAGTGAGGGTAGGCCGCCATTTGGACATGTGGAGGAACTCAACGCTACCGTTACGTCACAAGCAGAGACCCATTTGATTAGATGTTCGAGGAAACATCTGAGGAAGAGGAAAAAATATAATGTGTTCCTATTTGACGGCAACTCGACAGCAAACTGCTTTTGGGACATGCGAGCGTAATATTTCCTGTGGAAATGGCATGGTTGCCGCAAAATTGGCACGTATGAAGACGCCCAAAATGTGTTTGGCGACTTGCAAGCGCCATATTTCAAATGGTAATGGCATATTTGCCAAACATTTTGCCACATGTGAGGAGGGAGGCCTTTACCTCCGTTTTCTGGCGTTTCACCCCGAGGACGGGATCATGAGCCAGACGTTTCTGTTTGACGGAACATCCAGTCAAGTCATCTGCATGATGGTCCACTGACGTCGATTTGCGAAAGCATACAGCCTGTACACCTACGCAAGATAAGAGGTATAGTGGCTTACACATTGCTGCAGTGAGAAATATGTTGTTCTTTTAGCACTTCACTGAGTCATCTGAATTCCGTGGGGGAAATGCGCTGCAAACCTTGTACTTACATTATAACTTTCTACCAGTTGGCAGCTTCCTTGGCTCTGTAGTGGTATGACCCATCGATCTCCCAAGTGTGGATTCTGCTCATTTCCCGTGTCCTCGCCCACAAGAGTCAACTGTTCCTACATTTTCGCCATTCCTTTCTTTTGCTGATTTAGCTTTTTAGGGTCCTATTTTATCAACTTGTGTGTCTATATATCGTTGTTTTCGTCAAAACGTTGCAGGTCTTTTAGGAGTATTGAAGGTTCGACTTGTGAATAGGGAAGAAGATATCCCTGAGAATAAATCTTATCAGTCAGTCGCTCACATCCTTGGTCCCATTCCTTCTTTCGTCAAAAGATTTTTATCTTGTCAAAAAGTTCTTAATGTAATACGCTGTCTTTATCAAGGCTGGACGAAAAGCACAATGCCAAAGGATGTAACAAATTTACGACCTGCGTGTGGAACCCCATACAATGGCAGTCTGGAGCTAGCGTCTTACCTCGAACTTTGCCAGAGGTCTGACGGAGCACCTTCAAAAAAGATCATCGATCGCGTACACGGGATTGACGCTTTCAGCACTCAGAATCTGCAAGAAGATCGGGCCACGGTAAACATAATCTACCCAACCTTGTAGGGATGTTTCGAAGCGGCTTACAGGCTGTCCACCAAACTGTTGTGGTGGAGCACCTCTTGGTTCCATCCTCTAGGGAAGCCTTCTCCCGCTCGGCGTCTGCCGGACCTGAGTTTGACCTTTGATGTTGTTATTGCCGACGGGTGGAATGCGTCCAATATCTAACTCGGGCTCTACATCAAAAAGGAAGGGGGAAAAGCGTCCATCCATTGAAGTAGTCGATAGAGACCCTAGACAAGTCCTGGCTTCTGAATTACGGCACGGTGCTCGGGGGAAAACGAGGATGCCCAGAAAAGACCGGCTGCATATAAAGCCTCGTCTTCGATTCTCCAGACTTGGCCAAACGTAGAGAGGCTGGAAGGTCCGAAGTCATCTCGAATAAAGAGCCGCTCATGCTTCTGAAGGATATACTGACATATCGTTCCTGTAAGTACACTGTATATACATGTGTGTATGTCGTTTTACCCGTCGCGCATGACGACGACTTTTCAGTAGAAAATTTAGGAAGTTTTATCCGGTCTTGTACCCCATTTTACCTGTCATGCTGTCAAAATCTGCAAAGAATCTTGAAGTTTCAAGCTTGCAGATGGCAAGAGAGACCAGTTCAACAAATAGTCATCAACAGAGTACACGGAAAGTATAGGTTTTCCCATGTCATCAAAAGGTACCATTGGGTGACATAACATAATTTTCTCATCTCGATCGATCTTACAAAACAAAGTTGTCGTTATAATTGCCTGTAGATTATTTAAAATGATAACAGTAAATGTTGTTTATATAGATAGTTTATTAGAGTCTATTTGGACACACTTTGACATTCACAGATGTTTTTATTTCTTACTGTCTGAGAAAAATGCAGAACACATGTTTACTAACTGGAAATCACTTTCTGAATGCTGAGCCGCAGTTTGAGTAGGGTAAACATACACACACACACACACACACACAAACACACACATGCACGCACGCACGCACTCACACACACACTCACACACGCACACACACACAGTGACACAACTTATATGTAGCTTTGTTTTCGTTTGTTTTTTAAACAGTCGCAACACATTTACACCATAAGCAAAGCCGAAACACACTTCATCTTCCGCCGTTTCTACCATAAGTCGACGACTTTGTCAGGCCTGTCATCCTGTCTACGGCATCGTTTGTTATTTCCACTCGCATTCGTTTTCGTTAGAAGCATTCTTAAGTCGCAATAATGTGATTTTGCCAACAGAGTGAATGTTGCCACCCTACTAAACGCTGTCAATACCACAACAAGGTTGTCATTCTACTCATCGCTGTCAATATTATCACAAGGTCATCACCCTACTCATTGCTGTCAATATCTCCACAACATCGTCATCTTACTCATTGCTATCAATATCACCACAAGGTCGTCACCCTACTTATCGCTGTCAATATCACCACAAGGTCGCCACCCTACGTATCGCTGTCAATATCACCACAAGGTCGCCACCATAATTATCGCTGTCAGTATCATCACAAAATCGCCATCCTACTCATTGCTGTCAGTATCACAAGGTCGTCATCTTACTCATTGCTGTCAATATATTCACAAGGTTACCACCCTTCTTATTGCTGTCAATATCACCACAAGGTCATCACCCTACTCATTGCTGTCCATACCACCACAAGGTTGTCACACTACTTATCGCTATCAATTTCACCACACGGTTGTCACCCTATTCATTGCTGTCAATGCCTCTACAAGGTCGAACACTGCTCATTGCCGTCAACATCAATCTCTCCTAATATTCTTTGATAGCTGTAAATGATTAAAGAGTTCTTTCCCTGTATATTGTAGATAATAGTGAAGGGAAGGGACGTTCCTGTAAGTACTTATTGTTTTCACTTTGGCACGTCGTAGACGTTGAACCAAAGCTAACGCAGTCATACAGAGGGGTAGGTGCATCGTAGATGTTCACCAAGTATCATTAACACACGGACATAATTACACTCATGGACAAATTTACGATACAGGGCTGCAGCCAGTATAGTATTGTCTAAACATTTTAATAAACCCAGATTCTTCCCGTCCCGGGGATCGAACCGCGGCGCCTCGCACATCGTCCAACCCCAAAGCATGCTCGCCCAATATCCGCCTGCCAAAAGGCATGGTTTCAACAAGAGCGTAGAGGCTGTGGGGCTGACTGTGTTCTCAAGCAAGAGGGGAATGCACTGGGGTTTGGGCTGCCAGGATCTGGTGTTTATTGTAGATAAGAGCGAAGGGAAGTGAAGTTCCTGTAAGTACTTATTGTTTTTGCTTTGGCATGTCGTAGACGTTGAACCAAAGCTAATGCAGTCATACAGAGGGGTATGGGCATCGTAGATGTCCACCAAGTATCATTCACACACAGACAGAATTACAAGCATGAACCGAATTACTACACATTGTTGCAGCCAATATAATAGTGTCCATATACTTTAATAAACCCAGATTCTTCCCGTCCCAAGGACAGAACCACAGCACTGCGTTTCGCACTTTGTCCAACCCCAAAGCACGCTCGCCAATCTCCGCCTGTCGAAAGACATGGTTTCAACAAGCGAGTAGAGGCTGAGGAGCTGACCGTGAACTCAAGCAAGAGAGGGAGAGCACTGTAACCTTTGTCTGCCAGGGTTCTCCGGCCAACTATTCTGCAAATAGCAATATAGCAATCTAATCTAATCTAATCTAATCTAATCTAATCTAGTTTAATCTCTCTCATTCTCACTCTCTCTCTCTCTCTCTCTCTCAGAACGAATGCACAAATATTAAATTATCACAAAATGCGTATGGTTCTGAGCTAGAAGGGGCTACTCGTACGGTCCCCAAATAGAAGCAGGAACGAAATTCATATGAAGTCCTGGGTGTAAAGTGACAATCTCCTGCCCTCGGCTTCGATCTGGTGGAAAATTCCATTTCGTGCCTGAGGGCAGCGAATTATCAGCAGATTTTGGACAGAGATTTAAAAATACATATTTTAAAATCATATTCCTCTGGAGAATTTTAGGATGGTGTAAAGACAGTATCTCATCCTCACGAAAGTTTCTTTGAAAGTCATAGCTGAGTCGTAAACTGACCCACCCCCACCCCCAACAAAAATCAAGATTATAGATTGCTCTGGTCTAGCGCAAACTAGTGCTGTAGACCCGATAAGGATGATGATATTGATGACTATGATGTTGATGTAAATGGGAATGAGAACTTAAAAAGAAATTACTCCTTCTTTGTGCATGTGAGGTTTTGCGCGCGTGCGTGTGTGTGTGTGAGAGAGAGAGAGAGATTATGACGTAGATGAAAAGAGGAGCATGTTGTTCACTACGATGATGATGATGATGATGATGATGATGATGATGATGATGATGATGATGATGATGATGATGATAATGATAATGATGGTGATTTCCACCACCCCTTTCTCTTTATGTTCCTTTCTTTGCTGTTTTCTTATATAAATCCTGCAAGACATATCCAGTGCACACCCCAAAAAAAGAAAAGAAAGTAAACCTGACAACCTCATCTGAGTCCTCTTTGTTTTATATTTGAATTGAAGTACAGTGTACCTGGATAATCCGTTTACAAACGTGAATGTTCCGTACAAATTATTCCGTCTATCAACGTGTTTCGTTCACTTCGGTCAATCTGAGGTTGGGAATGTGAACTAAATGAAAATCTCTCCATCCTTGGAGTATCCCTCAATCTAGGCTATATCGATTTTCATTTCTGGAATAAAAGTGCCACACTTACTTAGCTGTGTGCGTGGGTTTTGATGCAAATCGGGAAACAATCACGGAGATGGGACTTGGGCGTTGGCGATAAACGTAATGGCGTGTGCACGCCAAGCGGAGGAGACGGCACATAGTCCGGCAAGGAATAGAGACAGCCTGAATCAATACGCCTTCAGCGGAGGGAATGGAGGTACCGCACGGCTTCTGTGCTCATGCTGAGCAGAATGTTTCTCTTATCAGCGTGTTGGGCAATTTCCGATGGTCTCTCCAGCGTGAGGGCGCGGAGGCTAGACGAGGAAGTCATAAACAATTCTTTGTCTCACGCTTTACTGTGCCCTTCTCCAGACAGGGTTAACGGAAAGTCTCTTTCGATTGGGGTTAAAGAGTTCGGAGATAAATATGAAGACTTGAAATTGCATACGAGTACGGACTGGGAAGGGTGAATGGGGTAGTACCAAAGGGGGATGGAGCGGGGGCAATAAACAGTGTGCTTGGATCTCTGCATTTTAACAAGCGCTACATCTGCCACATTGACCTTGACCTATTTCACCGCCCTCCGCCAATCCAACCATCCCATCCTATGCATCAGCACCGACGCCACAACTACCACCACCGCCTTTAACTCTGTAGATTAACCGCATCACCGTACGTTAGATAAATACTTTATTAATCCTACACGGTAGGCAATTTTTGGGGGTACTCTTTCAGCACTGACTGAAGCATAAACATACAGTATAGGTGAATACTGGAACTAAACAAAAGAACAAAGTCCATTAAACGGGTGCTGCATCTCAGTCATTCGTTATGCGAACAGCAGAGGGCACGAACGATCGTCTTGCATGCTCTGCACGGTATTTGGGCATTCTGTGCCTGCCCTCAGAGACCACCATCACTCCGACTATCATCACTGAGTGCCACCACCACCTCCACTACAACCATCACCATCACCACTACTGATACCGCTACCACAACTACTAGTACCTCTGCCAATACCACCATTACTATACGCACTATCACCATCACCACTACTGATACCACTACCACAACTACTGGTACCACTGCCAATACCACCATTACTATACGCACTACCGCCATCGCCACTACTGTTACCACTACGTCACTACTAGTACTACTACCAACATCACCGGTACCGTTAGCACTCTCATCATCGCACTACTGCTTCCCTTAGTAGGAGGTACGAAGCTGCAAAATGTTCTCTGCTCTGCATTGCCCTGAGTATGGTTCAATCCTCCTTATGGTGCTATGTAATATGAAACTATGTAAATATGAATCACATACTTCCCTTAGTTTTACCATTGTACGACCGCAGCAACTACGACTGCTACTATTTCCATCCCAAATTGCACAATCACACTCACCTCAACCACAACTGTACTAGTATCTTCCCAACCATTTCTATCACCACCACTACCACTAATACTACCACCAGTCTAACCCCCAATTGCTGCTGCCACTACCATTTCAACCGCTATTACCATCATTATTGCCACAACTACCACTACTATCACTTTCTCTTTCTTCTTCGATTTCCTTCGGTGAACCATCGTCTTCATGATGTTATGCATTGTGCACTCCCCATTCATGGACGCGAGCTGATGAATCCTATCCTGGATGCATACACTCCGGCGCAGTGTGAGCACTAGAATCACAGCCGCTGGGGGGGGGGGGGGGGGGGGGGGGTCATGCCTTTCTGTGTTCCCTGGCCCTGATGACGTGGTCTGGCCAGCAGCTCTTGAAGGCTAAGCGGTCCTGCGTTGTCACGATCCACCTAACGTCGTCTTCGTCGTTGTCGTCGTCGCCGTCGTCTCGTCGTCAATCGTCGTCGTCATCCTCCTCCTCGCCCTCCTCCTCCGACTACTACTACTGCTGCTGCTGCTACTGTGGGACTCTGTGGCCGAGTGGTCAGTGCGCTTGACCTGCAGTCGCTTGCGGCTAATGGCGCGGTGTTCGAAGCTGCTCGGATTCTATAGTTGCATCCTTGAGCAAGGCGCTTTACTCACATTGTTTCTCCCCACCTAGGAGTAAAATGGGTACCTGTGAAAGCTGAGTTGGAAAATTGGGATTGACATCTTTGGCGCGTTCATCCGCAGCGCGGTTGTATGCTCCCAAGGGAGTTGAGATGGTGTTGGAATGATATAAAGAGGTAGCCCGATGACAAGGGGGTAATATTGTGCGGTTTGAGCATCCACCAATGGGTGGAAAGGTCGCAATATAAAAGAGCACCTTTACCTTTTACTAGTACTATTGCTGCTGCTGCTGCTGCTACAACAACAACAACAACTACTACTACTACTACTACTACTACTACTACTACTACTACTACTACTACTACATCTTCCACCCAACCACTACCATCTGTGATACTTCTACCATTTTAACCATAACTGCTGCTACAACAACGCCCTGATTGTGGTCCCTACTCAGCACTGAAACCAGAGGGGCGAGGAAAAAGGGCTGCATGTCCATCAGTTGCAAATGATGCTGCCTCGAGTGCGCTGGAAGACTTTTATCAGTCCAGCAGTGTCATCGACTCCAGGGACAGCTTCCCACTCTGTAACTTTGCCTTCAACGTCCACACCAAAAGCGGCTACAGATCTTGTAGATGCTTCTACTTCGCCACTTGAAAACACAAGAAGTTTGTGCAGCTCGCCAAAGACATGACTTGTCCACTCACACGGGAAGAAAGACTCTACCACACTAATATGACACGTATCCTGGTGCAAGAGTAGAATGACAAAGAAACCATTACGTACAAGACAAGAGGTCAGCCATTCGGGTTTACAAGTGTAGTGCAACCGAGAAGAATCTTCACCAAAGCGTCATCACCTCTGAGGAAAATGAGATCCAGAGCACTGGAAAAGACCAGACTAAATCTGTGTGGAAATTCATCAGAGGGTCCGATCAGACAGCACACCTTTGAACAAGAACAATCGAAAAGACAAGAGAGAAAAAAGGCTTGCCGGTGCTGAATGCCCGCCTGCAATCGCTGTGACCAAGCGACAAGGTTCAGCACTACGAGCACACATCGGACTGAGCTGGACAAAATATCGAGCTCGATGGCGCTTCCTCAAAAGCATAGGAGTAAAATTTGAAAACGGGAGGAATGTTGTGAATTTTGACTTCATTTCTTTCCGATTCGGGGAAATCTATCCATTTTCTGGTAAGACGCATCGAAAGCCTATACATCAAAGCATTCATTGTAGTAAAAATGCTTGTCATGTAAAGTTTGTGCTCACACCTGTGTTGGTTAGAAGATGCAGTAAGTAGCCAGAAGTAAGTTGCACTGTGAAGCAGTTCTGTCTTAAGGCCGGTCATTGAAGACAAATCGCTGTAACTCGTAGTCTATGCATGGTGGATATCTATGCAAAGGCAGAATTTCTGCTCTTTTTTGCTGCACTATTCACATTGATATTGCAAAGAGGAGTGGAGGAAGACAGTACCAAAAAACAGAGGTACAGAGGTTGTTCGCTCGCTAGGCGACGCGTAACGCTCAGCAAGCCCCCGGGGTGTAATTCATGAACGTGGACTTTCGAGAGCACTAGTCTTGGACTACCGCGTAGTCTGGGACTAGTCTGGCACTAAACGAGCCTACGATTCACGAACCCAGACTGGGTGTTGACTTGAAAGTCTGGGACTGATTGACCTAGTCTATGGGTTATTTTTAGAATGAGGGGGAATTCGCGTTGATTCCGCCCAGTGTGCAAGCGCAAGGCGTACCGCTTCAAACTTCCTGTCAAAAGTGTCAGCCACGATCGGTAGCAAAACCTCGAAGAAAAGCCCCGATTTCACGGAGCGGGAATCGGTAGCTATCATAAAAGCGGTGTCAGCAAGATACCGATTCATTAACAGCAGCATACACACAGCCTAAGCAAACAAAAGAAGATGGACAGCGTGGGAGGAGGTGACAAATGAAGTGCAAACTGAGGCTGGAGTGTGTGTGTGTGTGTGTGTGTGTGTGTGTGTGTGTGTGTCACCGTTTATTAAGTTCATCAGCAAGAGGCAAACGAGCAGAAGATCAAGTTTTACAATATGGCAGGATTTCCAAGTGAGAACAATTGAAATTCAGTAAGGAAGGGATGGAACAAAAATCTGTCTTGATGAGGAAAACTATACACACAGTGACACACGCACACACACACACACACACACACACACACACACACACACACACACACACACGCACACACACTTCAGCCTCAGCTCGCACTTTTCCCACCAAACTCGTGAAACCCTGACGTACATCGTCACACATTTTCTCAGTTACCAAAAATAAAGCAATTTAATCTGAGCAGTGTTTTCATAACACACATGCAATTTTTATGTATCGTTTTCATAGCATCAGACAACACTAGCATTTGTACACAATGTCAACAGCAGGCAGGTTCGAGGACAACAATGTATTTATAATCTTTCCTGGTGTCGCTGAGGTCCGCGCGTCAGCTATAAATAGAAGTGCGCGAAGCTTGGATGCTCGACGAGTCGACCTGCATTTCCATTTGTAAAATGTAAGCGCTTTCACGACCTATTGATGCAATCAACATACAGCTTTGATAATTTAATGCTGTTCATGGCTTACATTTTATTTGGATGGGTTTCTAGTGTCCCAAATTACAGCGTTTTCTGTGCGAACCGAAGACAGGTCGACCATTTAATTTTGCGGCAGTCTCGGACTTTGGTGTGTAGTCCAACAAATCCTTGGACCAGCGTAGTCAGCAGTTCAGTCCGAGACTGAACCAAAGTCCACGTTCATGAATTATAGACTACTACAGTCCACGTTCATGAATTGTAGACTACGACAGTAGTCCGAGACCAGCGGCAGTAGTCTAAGACTAGTCTAAGACTACCTGGTAGGCCACGTTCATGAATTACACCACTGGCTCTTCTCGCTGCAAATTCTATTTTCAGATTGCCTAACTTTCAGCTAACCCAGGCGTCATAATATCAGCTCGCTTGAACTAAATGGCCAGCATTACACAGCTGTGACCGTTGCACTGGACATTAAAAACATTATTGACCTCGAACTCAGTGACATCATGCATCAATCCATCTGCGAGGAAGGAGAGCTATTTTGGAGCAATGTCAGGAACCAACACGTGACTACATGATTTTCCACTCCACCCCAGGAGGAACATGCTTTTAATGGGTAAGGCGTTCCCAGTATAAACTGATTGTCGGCCTCTGCTGCCATCCACTGATTGTAACATCTGCCTCACATCTGCAATTCACCTCTCGCGCCATTCGAAGCGTGAAGTAGCGAGGCAACTGCTATAGAGTTACTGTCCCCTCCTGAAGTTTACCTGACTCAACGAAAAACCACAGACATCCTGTCCAAAATCAAATAAAGTCGGTTTTCTTGCATACTGAAACTACATCACCAACGGCTGCATGATGCTGCTTTTTGTTTTTGCTCTCCAAGACAGAAGATGACCTCAATAGTGATCGGGTTTAGCAACTTTGGTACGTCCCAGCTTTGTGAATGGTTATGCGTGTAATGTCCCACGCCACCAATGTCCGCCCCATGCTGGCATCCCCATACGTACCGATACGTACCTGTCTGTCACGTGTGTTCCGCTTCTCCCCGCACCGTTACCTCCTCTGTCGCATTGTGCTTCGTTCAGCGGCCAGAGGACGACACCAGGGGAAGAGTTACGTGAGGTTCCTCGCTTGGTCGGTAAATGAAGAACAGTGTCTTTAATTAGGATAAATGCAGGGCTGGTCTTTACTCTTGCCAGGCGGCAAGGGGCGGTGTGAGAAGGCGGCCAAAATGCAGCGCAATGAATGAATGAATAAATGAACAAATGAATGGATGGATGAATGAATGAACGAATTAATGGATGGATGGATGAATGAACGAATAAATGGATGGATGGATGAATGAACGAATGAACGGATGGATGAATGAAAGAGGAAAGAATGTGGGAGAGAGATTTTCCATACATGTATGTATGTATTTATATGTGTTTGTGAGTGTGTGTGTGTGTGTGTGTGTGCATGCGCGCGCGTGCGTGTGTTTGTGTGAATATGTGCATATATGTGTGTGCACGCGTGTGTGCGTGCATGTGTGGAGCATGTATGTATGCCTGTGTGTGTTTGTGTGTGAGCATGTGTGTGTGTGTGTGTGTGTGTGTGTGTGTGTGTGTTTTTTTTGCGACTGTCTATCAGCATGGACAAGTACTGGGTAGATTAGTCCATCGTTAAGTATTGACATGAATACCAGCCCATACAGAGGATAACCCACAGTAATTCAGATGAGGCACCACAACCCTCTCATCGGCTACGTCCGCAGCAAATGTGTGGCAGCATTTTTAAACGGCTAATCTTTTCTTTGAATAAATTTTCGCAATGATCCTTCCCCCAAAAATTGGTTAAGATTGTTACTCGTTGCCATCATTGTTCAAGATTCTACATTTTAAGTTTACTATGGGTATTTCCTGGTTGCCTTTTTCTTCGTTTTATCTGTCTATCTATGCATGCCCTTCGATCCATCTTGGGCATACGGTGGCAGGACAAAGTGACTATTACTGAAGTCCTGGACAGTGCAAACATGTCCTCTATTTTGGCAATGATGCTATCGTCCCAGCACAAATGGGCTTGTCATCTCATTAGGATGAACAACAACCGAATCCTGAAGCAGCTATTCTTCGGCGAACTGGCTCATGGAAGAAGGAAAGTTGGTCGGCCGCGCAAGCGTTATAGAGGCAATCGGAAGAAGGATAGTTGCAAAATCGCCCTCGGTGGCGAGCAAACACTCGCATGGCATCCGCGGCTCTGGAGGAGGAGCGTCGCCAGCATCGCGCAGCAGCCCCTGAGCGGCGACACAGAGTGGCGGCAGCCCTCGTGACAGCCACGGACTCCCAGTGCTCTACCTGCTTTCAACTTGGCCGCTGCAGACTGGGTCTGCAGAGTCATCTGAGGACCCATAGGGATGGGAGCGGAACCTGTCATCCTTGAAGCAAGAGACAACCGAAGACTTCAGATTGTACCAGTCTATCCACATTTCTCCATCTTTCTCCCACGTGAGTGTTCTCAAGGCGTTCCTAAGTCGTTCAGATCATGGACGGTAGTTTCAGCTGGCTGATCCAAGCAAGAAGCTCTTCTCTCCATGAAGATGTGTCTGAACTCGGTTGGAGACATCCTGTCACAAAGAAAATGAGAGGCGTTTGACGATATTTTCAAGTGACGGCAAAACAATAGTGTTATGAATGATGGTCATTGCAGACAGAGTATGAATGGGATGTGGTTGTCTCTCTGAGGGTAAAAGTGACGTGTGATGTGGATGTGGCAGCGATGTGAAAAGTATTGTGTGATGTGCACGAGTCAGTGAAAACTAGTGTCATGCAGATTTGCCTGTGAAGACAGAAATGTCATATGTGGATATAACAGTAAATAAGTATTGTCATGTGTGAATCTGACTGCGACAAGAGCACTATTGTCATGTGTGGATCTGATGGTGAAGAGATAACCATTGTCATGTGTGAATCTGATGGTGAAGAGAGAACTTTTGCCATTTGTGGATCTGATAGTGAAGAGATAACTATTGTCATGTGTGAATCTGATAGTAAAAAGAGAACTATTGTTATGTATGGATCTAATAGTGAAGAGATAACGGGATGTTCCCGTTCCGCCGTTTCCCATTTCGCTGTTTCCCATTTCACCGTGTCCCGTTTTGCCGTTTCCCGTTTCGCCGTATTAATCAAGTAAGTGTCACTTTGCCGTAAAAGTGAGATACATATAAATCAGTAAAAGTGAGAGATATAGAAATCAATAAAAGAGAGAGATAGAGAAATCAGACATTACTTTAATTAATAGGGAAATGAGACATTTAATTAACTGAGAAATTTAATGAACTACATTGAAAACATTAAAAATCGTATAAAATCTTAAAATTTAGTCTTTCATTCTTTCAGTCTCTCTTTCTCTGACATATTCTTTGAAGTCGAAGAAGCTCCTCTTGACTGTTCTTGCTGCTCTCTGACATATTCTTAACCGATGGCGATAGCAGTGGAGCAAGCATCAACAAACTCCAAGAGGTCACGTTGCCCGCTGACCATTTCCTCGTGGAGTTGTTGGAGTCTCCTGGAAGTGGTCAGAAACCAAGGAGCTTTTCTGTGCAAAGGTTGGCCTGCTCTTCGAAGTCAAAGGAGTCCCTCTGACTGTTCTTGCTGCTCTCTGATGAGTGTGCACAGCTTCCAGATGTTTGTATGCACCCATTGACTCCTCCTGTTCATTGACGAGTGGAATCCCTCAACGTTGTTATTCGTTCTTGAAGAACTCAATGTCATGCGATCGAATTGATTCCACATTCGGCGAGGGAATCTTGCTGCGACGTCATCAAACCATGTTCTGATGAAGTAGTCTGTTAGTTGCACAATTCTTGCATCGTCTGGAGCATCTCCCGCAATCAAAAGCCAGGCTTGGTCTTGTCTGTCGAGCGGAACGAACGAGAGTCCTGCCAGTCGACGAATGAATGATCTTTTTTCAGGATTGTCTCTATAATCATTCGCAAGGCCAACCTCCTGAGTCTTCCGCCAAATGGACTGAGTGAAGTGGAATAGACATCCGTCTATGACAGCGTGGGAAACTCGACTGAGATAGCCTGGATGCAGGCCAACTCAAAGTCGACTGAGCACCGAGGAGGGTCAAATGCCAGACCAATCCTCGCAGCGGCACGCTTCAAGATGTCAAAAAGCCGTCTATACGTCTCTCTCTTTGTCTGGCAAAAGCGCATAGATCACCGGGGTCATGACATCATACTGCATCACGTGTATTGCATACAACTGCGTGAACAAGATTGGAGTCGTCCAGAAAGTTCCGTCCATGAACAACTTGTCAGAAGCGTACACATTCTCTTCAGTTCCAAAGATCAGAATCTTGTCAGCATGTCCGTCAGAAACAAGGAGGACACGTCTCCCATCCACAGTTTCGCTGAAGGACGGCTGGATGTCCACTTCACTGCGTGTTTTTGGAAGTACTGGCAGAAATTTCCTTCTTTCTCTGTAGAGGGAAGACTTTACTTGATGGTATTGGGGGGAAAATCCAGCAATTTCATTAGCATTGTCGCGAGCGTTCATTTCTCTCAATGCCTCGTTGTACAGTTGTTTTACAGAACGGTCAAGTTCTCTGTGCATTTTCTTTTTACCCCTGCTACCAGCATCTTTGCCTCCATCTGAGCATGGAAAGCTGGATGAGAATGATCCCCGGGGACCTCTGTAAACAGACAGAAAGAGAGAAAAAATAGTCAGTCTCCATGGCAGGTCTGCCGACTTGGGCCTATACACTCATTTCATCATCATCATCATCATCATCATCATCATTATCATCATCGTCATCAGAAAAAATATAGAGGGAAAGAACGACAGAGAGAGGACAAGAGAGACAAAAAAACAGTTGGACAGAGGGGAGAGAGAGAGAGAGAGAGAGAGAGGGAGAAAGAGAGAGAGAGAATGAGAGACAGAGGGCCTGGTCGACTAAGGGAAAGAGAGAGAGGACCAGAGAGAGCGATTGAGAGAGAGACATAGAGATTGAGAGAGACAGAGAGATTGAGAGAAAGATTGAGAAAGAGAGAGAGAGAGAGAGAGAGAGAGAGAGAGAGAGAGAGAGAGAGAGAGAGAGAGAGAGAGTTACTGACCTTCGTTAATTCCTCTGTGCCTCTGGTTTTACAACGCGCAGGACAGTTGTCAACAGTACACTTCCAATAAATATTTTCACCACGGTTGTAGTCTTTTCTGTACCTGTGGCCATTCAAAATAAGTGACAGATCACGACGTTTTGCTTCTACGAACTCCATTAGGCCTACCACCGCTGCTTACGAGACGCTCAAAACGGCACAATCGACTTTCAACTTGCTTTTTACTTAAGACCATGACAAGACTGTGGCACTCACTCGGGGTGTACAAGCAACAAACTGAAGGCCCAAGTTCCCAGTTCGGCGAACCGAAACTAAAGAGGACGGCAAAATATCACGGGATCGCCTTAAGAAAAAACTTGACGAATACGGCGATTTGACACCCACACGGCGAAACGGGAAACGACGAAACGGCACCCAACCCAGATAACTATTGTCATGTGTGAATCTGATAGTAAAGAGAGAACTATTGTTAGGTATGGATCTGATAGTGACGAGAGAACTAATGTCATGTGTGAATCTGACGATGAAGAACGAACAAACGAATCATTTACTGCGTAGGCCTCGGGCCAATTCAAATGTGTTACATGAGCAGTACAAACATGACAATTCATTCATTCAAGAGCGATAACCAGTCTTGTCTGAGGCGCTAACGCGAGAACAAGCGAGAGAACACTCGAATCACGGTTTTCGTGCTGTCCGCCTTGGATGCTGCCGTCTCGAGGTCGGCCTGTCTTCATCTCCATGGTTACTGTTGCGTTCACGATTGCTGGATCTGACTATGAAGAGAGAACTATTGTCATGTGTGGATCTGACAGTGACAGGAGAACTATTGTCATGTGTGGATCTGACAGTGAAGAGAGAACTACTGTCATGTGTGAATCTGACTGTGAAAAGAGAACTACTGTCATGTGTGGATCTGAAAGTGACGAGAGAACTATTGTCATGTGTGGATCTGACAGTGACAGGAGAACTATTGTCATGTGTGGATCTGACAATGAAGAGAGAACTACTGTCATGTGTGAATCTGACTGTGAAGAGAGAACTACTGTCATGTGTGGATCTGAAAGTGACGAGAGAACTATTGTTATGTGTGGATCTGACAGTGACGAGAGAACTAATGACATGTGTGGATCTGACAGTGACGAGAGTACTATTATTTTGTGTGGATCTGACAGTGACGAGAGAACTAATGACATATGTGGATCTGACAGTGAAGAGAGAATTATTGTCATATGTAGATCTGACAGTGAAGAGAGAACTATTGTCATGTGTGGATCTGAAAGTGACGAGAGAACTATTGTCATGTGTGGATCTGACAGTGACAGGAGAACTATTGTCATGTGTGGATCTGACAGTGAAGAAAGAACTACTGTCATGTGTGAATCTGACTGTGAAGAGAGAACTACTGTCATGTGTGGATCTGAAAGTGACGAGAGAACTATTGTTATGTGTGGATCTGACAGTGACAGGAGAACTATTGTCATGTGTGGATCTGACAGTGAAGAGAGAACTACTGTCATGTGTGAATCTGACTGTGAAGAGAGAACTACTGTCATGTGTGGATCTGATAGTGACGAGAGAACTATTGTCATGTGTGGATCTGACAGTGACGAGAGAATTATTGTCATGTGTGGATCTGACAATGACGAGAGAACTATTGTCATGTGTGGATCTGACAGTGACGAGAGAACTATTGTCATGTGTGGATCTGATAGTGACGAGAGAACTATTGTCATGTGTGGATCTGATAGTGACAGGAGAAGTACTGTCATGTGTGGATCTGATAGTGACGAGAGAACTATTGTCATGTGTGGATCTGATAGTGACGAGAGAACTATTGTCATGTGTGGATCTGATAGTGAAGAGAGGATTATTGTCACGTGTGGATCTGACAATGACGAGAGAACTATTGTCATGTGTGGATCTGACAGTGACGAGAGAACTATTGTCATGTGTGGATCTGACAGTGACGAGAGTACTATTATTATGTGTGGATCTGATAGTGACAGGAGAACTATTGTCATGTGTGGATCTGACAATGAAGAGAGAATTATTGTCATGTGTGGATCTGACAATGAAGAGAGGATTGTTGTCATGTGTGAATCTGACAGTGACGAGAGAACTATTGTCATGTGTGGATCTGACAGTGAAGAGAGAACTATTGTCATGTGTGGATCTGACAGTGACGAGAGTACTATTGTCATGTGTGAATCTGACAGTGACGAGAGAACTATTGTCATGCATGGATCTGACAGTGACAGGAGAACTATTGTTATGTGTGGATCTGATAGTGACGAGAGAACTATTGTCATGTGTGGATCTGACAGTGAAGAGAGGATTGTTGTCATGTGTGGATCTGACAGTGACGAGAGAACTACTGTCATGTGTGGATCTGACAGTGACGAGAGAACTATTGTCATGTGTGGATCTGACAGTGACGAGAGAACTATTGTCATGTGTGGATCTGACAGTGACGAGAGAACTATTGTCATGTGTGGATCTGATAGTGACGAGAGAACTATTGTCATGTGTGGATCTGACAGTGACAGGAGAACTATTGTCATGTGTGGATCTGATAGTGACGAGAGAACTATTGTCATGTGTGGATCTGATAGTGACGAGAGAACTATTGTCATGTGTGGATCTGATAGTGACGAGAGAACTATTGTCATGTGTGAATCTGACAGTGACAGGAGAACTATTGTTATGTGTGATCTGACAATGAAGAGAGAATTATTGTCATGTGTGGATCTGACAGTGACGAAAGAACTATTGTCATGTGTGGATCTGATAGTGACGAGAGAACTATTGTCATGTGTGGATCTGATAGTGACGAGAGAACTATTGTCATGTGTGGATCTGATAGTGACGAGAGAACTATTGTCATGTGTGGATCTGATAGTGACGAGAGAACTATTGTCATGTGTGGATCTGACAGTGAAGAGAGGATTGTTGTCATGTGTGGATCTGACAGTGAAGAGAGGATTGTTGTCATGCGTGGATCTGACAGTGACAGGAGAACTATTGTTTTGTGTGAATCTGATAGTGACGAGAGAACTATTGTCATGTGTGGATCTGACAGTGAAGAAAGGATTCTTGTCATGTGTGGATCTGACAGTGACGAAAGAATTACTGTCATGTGTGAATCTGACAGTGACGAGAGAACTATTGTCATGTGTGGATCTGACAGTGACGAGAGAACTATTGTCATGTGTGGATCTGACAGTGACGAGAGTACTATTGTCATATGTGGATCTGACGTGGACGAGAGAACTATTGCCACGTGTAAAGCTGACCGTGAAGCGAGACTTATTGTCATGTGTGACCTTTACGGTAAGGTTAAGAGCCCGGATTTGTCAGTTACTTGTCACGTTTTGACATCTGCCGTTTACCGCAAACGAGTTTGATGTTGTGCGCTTTTACATGGGTCGCGTCGTCTCACACATCGGGCAGAAAATCGTGTGATAATGTGGAAGTAATGAGAAAATCCTTTGCTTTCAACGTATCAAAGATGCCGTTTGAGTTTAACAGTATGACAGTAATTCCGTGTAAACAGTCATAACGCAAGTAAACGTTATACACGTATATACCTACATGTATGTACCTTCCCCTTGTTCACAATAACCACGGGAGGAAGATTTCGTGCAAATTTACTCCAGTTCGAGTGTGTTTCCACGGGTGGCTATCGGATCAATGCTGCTGACCTTGTGCTTGAGATGAGTTAAAGGCTATGTTGCCGTTTGAAGGAGGAAGTGAGGAGTCATAATGAGAGGATATTGCCTACGTCTGTGATCCAAACGTTCGGTTGGGCGATGTCAGCCTCTCAATCTCTCACTGCTCAGTCTCCTTCCCCGCATAGTGCTAACCACGGCGAAAAGAAGGTTGACCCTGCATCCACGCATACAACGCACCATCAGCTGAGACGGGCCTTAGGACACCTCGGAAGTGACTTCAACTCAGACAGGCAACATAGTATACACGCGGACAGTGGCGAATGGAACACTGTCAGTGCGGACTTCACGCAGATTGGGGTTTTATGACTGACAGAAACTTTAGTGCCCATATCAGCTCCTTGACTGGATAACCGTTTTGATGTTTTGCCTGCGGTTTGAGTTTTTTGGTTGCGTGTATGAATCACTACGAGAAGTCATTGGCGTAAACAGGGTGTGTTCTTTTCATTTCTTCGTTCTCTCTCTTTCTCCGTCTCTGGTACTTTGTCTGTCTGTCTGTCTGTCTGCCTCACTGCCTGCCTGCCTGCCTGCCTACCTGCCTGCCTGCCTGCCTGCCTGTCTGTTTGTCTGTCTCTCTGTGTGTGTCTCATTGTCTGTTTGTCTGTCTGTCTGTCTGTCTGCCTGCCTGTCTGTCTGTCTGTCTGTCTGTTTGTCTGTCTGTCTGTCTGTATGTCTGTGTATCTGTCTGTCTGTCTGTCTGTCTGTCTGTCTGTGTGCTTGTGTGTTTGTCTGTCTGTGTGTCTGTCTGTCTGTGTGTCTGTCTGTCTGTGTGTCTGTCTGTCTGTGTGTCTGTCTGTCAGTGTGTCTGTTTGTCTGTCTGTCTGTGTGTGTGTCTGTCTGTCTGTCTGTGTTTTTGTCTGTCTGTTTGTCTGTCTGTCTGTCTGTCTGTATGTCTGTCTGTCTGTGTGTCTGTGTGTCTGTCTATTCGTCTGTCTGTCTGTCTGTCTGTCTATCTGTCTGTCTGTCTGTCTGTCTGTCTCTCTGTGTGTCTGTGTATCTATCTGTTTGTCTGTGTATCCGTCTGTTTGTCTGTGTATCCGTCTGTTTGTCTGTGTAGCCGTCTGTTTGACTGTGTATCTCTGTCTGTGTATCTGTCTGTGTATCTCTGTGTGTCTGCCTGCCTGCCTGCCTGTCTGTTTTTCTGTCTGTCTGTCTGCGTGCCTGTCTGTCTGTCTGTCTGTTTGTCTGTCTGTGCGTCTGTCTGTCTGTCTGTCTGCGTGCCTGTCTGTGTGCCTGTCTGTCTGTATGTATGTATGTGTGTCTGTTTGTCTGTCTGTCTGTGTGTCTGTGTGTCTGTCTGTCTGTCTGTCTGTCTGTTTGCGTGTCTGTTTGCGTGTCTATCTGTCTGTGTGTATGTCTGTCTGTCTGTCTGTCTGGCTGGCTGGCTGGCTGGCTGTGTGTCCGTCTGTCTGTGTGTATGTGTGTGTGTGTGTATGTCTGCCTGTTTAATAATAATAATAGTTTATTCATCGCACGTACCTTCCCTTGACAGGCAAGCTCAAGGCGTTTACAATCCAAAGAGTCAACACTCATACAACCACTCAACACCACATTCCTACAAAAACTCACACACAACACATATAAACAAAAAAACAAAAACAAAGATCCAATAGAACAAATAAAACAAACTATACAATATACACAGCACTTGCAGGCCAGGTCAAGTAAGGCAAAGCAGCTCAGCGGGAAAGGCGGATCGGAAGAGGTGGGTCTTTAGAGCACTTTTGAACTGGGGCAGAGT
>JAWQFJ010016868.1:0-2500 GCA_034096865.1 Theodoxus fluviatilis | reverse complement strand
CGCTGGGCTGGCTGGAAAGAAGATCGAACACGCACGCGGCGGCTCGCTCCCTCTTCCTCTCCCACACTCTCCTTCTCCTGTAGGTGCCAGTGCCTAGCACAGAGCTTGAGCGCTGAGGGAGGACTGCAGCAACAGCTTGCGTGGAGCAGACACCTGTCAGTGCACGATCGCCATCAGGACACTGAAGCCACCTTTATTCGTGTGTCGTCTCCGTAAGCCGCAGAGTTCACCCAGCATCTGGACAGTTTAGAGCACCAGAGCCAGCTTATTCGCTGTTTCCATTCTTTGATGCACTATTCAAGACTACCAGCATATATTGCAGTGACTAGGTGTTGAGTTTCTTTTTCTCATTCACACTGACGACCTGTGCCTACCGAAAGTTTTGGCGTTGACCGTTCAAAGTCCTCTTCACGACACCAAAGGCCGAATCACATCCCTTTGAAAGTCGAGATACTTGAATTTGGGATTTGGCCTCCCAAAAGGTACGTTCTTTTCTTCATTAGATTCGTTTTTGAGAACGTTCCACGTACCGCACTAAACTAGTGGGATGACTGCTGCTTTAAGGTGTTAGAAGTGTTGCATCTCTTGATGTGTTTGACACTGAAAGAGGTATGTGTGTGTGTGTGTGTGTGTGTGTGTGTGTGTGTGTGTGTGTGTGTGTGTGTGTGTGTGTGTGTGTGTGAAAAACAATAAACTGACGAAATCTGAGCTAACCGGAGAATGAATAATAATTCTCCTGCTACTTTCCGCACAACTTTATTCAGTTTGTGTTCTTTCTCTTTCTTTCTATATTTCTCTCTCTCTGTCTCTCTCTTTGTGCGTGCCTCTCTCTCTATCTCTCTCTCTGTCTTTCTCTGTCTCTGTCTTTCTCTGTCTCTCTTTCTCTTTCTGCCTCTCTCAGTCTCTCTCTCTCTATCTCTCTCTCTCTCTCTCTCTCTCTCTGGACCAGTCCATAGTACCACCACCAACGCATCACGGGCAGGATGCGCGAAGGCAATGGTCCCAGGTTCCGTATCACTCAAAGCCTTACGTCAAAGAGAGCTGAGTCTGGTGGTTCGAGGTTCCGTCGTCGCCACGCCACGCCACGCAAAGGAGTAAATGAGGGAACCTGATAGGGCAGTGCTTGTACGGCGTAGACGATTATTTTCAGAGCGTTTTGTTTTTCATTCAGTATACTTTCAAAGATGTTTTGGTCTTCTTGGTTTTTCTAGTTGTGTAATTAGCCTGTGTGTGCGCGTGTCCTTGTCATGCTCTTTCAAAGAGTTTTCAGCCTACCTTTGTTAACCAAGATTGCCCCTGCGGTATTAACATCTTGGTTGGGTGTGTTGATTCTTGCCAAGAGAATTGTAGAGACTCTGCACTGTAATGAAGGCTGCAACAGACGATGCTCTGTCGTGGAACGAACTCGCCAATTCTTACTTTTCTGGAAAGTGTCTTCCCTGCTGAGGATACCAGGCTGCCCAGTGATATCCGTATCGAAACAGCCCTGCATGTAGTGCTCGCTTTTGCACGTCTGGGATAAGTCAGATTACGATCCCTCCCCCCTCCCCTCCCCCTCCACCCTATCGCCACTCCTTCCTCCCTGTCTACCTGCCTGCCTGACATGTCTGCGTGCCTGACTTCCTCCCTTTCTGCCTGCCTGCATGCTTGTCTCTTTTTCTCTCTGTCTGTCTGTCTGTCTGTCCGTCTGTCTGTCCGTCTGCCTGCCTGTCTGTCTGTCTGTCTGCCTGTCTGCCTGTCTGCCTGCCTGCCTGCCTGCCTGCCTGCCTGCCTACCTGCCTGATTGCCTGCCTGTCTGTCTGTCTGTCTGTCTGTCTGTCTGTCTGTCTGTCTGTCTGTCTGTCCGTCTGACTGCCAGTCTGTCTGTCTGTCTGTCTGTCTGTCTGTCTGTCTGTCTGTCTGTCTGTCTCTCTCTCTCTCTCTCTCTCTCTCTCTCTCTCTCTTGCTCGCTCGCTCGCTCGCTTTCTTTGTCTGCCTGCCTGCCTGCGTGCGTGCGTGCGTGCGTGCGTGCGTGGGGAGGCATCAATTAGCGCGCTTATACAAAAAGCGCGCACATTTTTCGTATACAAATAGCGCGCTCGTCCTGAATACAAAAAGCGCGCTTACCTCGTGTACAAATAGCGCGCACATAGAAAGAGGGCGCCCCTTCCGTCTGCCAATGCCCCTTGCTCATCACGGGGAGGTAAAAGTAGGATTTCGAGCAGGATATTATTTTTATAATTGTATAATTTTATTTTAATTTTATTTATTTTTTATGAAACGATAGATGGGTGGATGTGGGTGATAGAAAGTGTCCCCCAGATGCCTATGGAAGGCCTCAGGCATTTTTTGTCCGGTGTGACTCCAAATCAGGGTCTGCCCACTGTTACAACCCAAGGGGGTTACAACATTGTTGTCTATTTTAGAGATAGACTAACTCTCAATAAAGACACGGAGGTGGAATGAATATCAAATTTCTATTGAAAACGGATAACCCGAATCTTCAGGCAAAACATGCAAC
>JAWQFJ010016867.1:0-27500 GCA_034096865.1 Theodoxus fluviatilis | reverse complement strand
CAGGAGAGCTGCTGGGGCTGCTGGTGCCACCCCAGAGCGCATGGTTCCCAACCTCTATGCTTGGGACAGCTGCGGAAGCGACGCCACTAAAACTGCAGACACAACCTGCACTCTTCACATGTCCAACCCCCAAGTGGACGCGATACATGCTGGCGCTCTTCTGCAATTCTCGAGTCTCCCAATCAGCTACATCCGGCTGCAGCAACGGCTTGGAAAAGGCGCCTCTGGAACATCTCAGAATCAAAACTGCCCCACGTCCGAATCTTCGGTGGAAGTCCTCAACCAGCTCGAGTGGACCAGATCATCAATGAGGAGCCTCCCCTTAGATGACCTGGGTCGGATTCGTATGGCTCTGCTGGGAAGTACTCAGGGAGCCCAGCTACTCAGTGACGGAAGCTTTGCTGATTTTCTGCATCGGCAAGGCGACAGCGCAACGGGAGATGAGTGCGAACGTTCGCCACTTCATCAAGAAATATCCCTTGAACTTTTGTAGCCAATCAGTATCACTGCAGCCGATTGAATGAAATAAAAATGTAAACACCTCCTGGAACTGTTATCTGAGATTTGGTATTGCGCTGCATAAGTAGTGCAGCACATCCAAGGCGTGTTTCCCCATCAACCGTCATGACCGAAAAAGAAAAAAAAGTCTTGTACTTTCTCAGAAATCTCTTCCCCTGCTATACCCAAGATAATTAAAGAACCAAATGAACACGAAGCTATTTGCAAATCTTTGGAAAGTCCGATTCAGTTTAAGACTGCTTATGTCTTCTCCGCCACAAGAAATGCTCAAACCTGGTGCATGAGCAGTGATGGTATTAACGGAGGACGGTGGGTGTTTCACTTGCCTCGGTTGAGGTCTGGATTCCTTATCTGCATTGAGATGGATTTCTTCTCTAACTGGTGAAACGCGAACGCTCTCTGTCTCTCTGTTTCCCAAAGAACTTAAAGTAAAAAGGAAGGAGGATGTAGTTTCAGCATTTCTACATGAGGGAGTTTGGTTTGAAGATTTAAATATTTAATTAAGAAAAGAGAAAGATGAGAGAGAGAGAGAGAGAGATGGAGCGAGCGAGCGAGAGAGAAAAAGAAAGATATGGGTTCGAACGAGAAAGAGATGAAGAGCAAGCGACCGAGCGAGAGAAGAGAGAGCGAGAGAGATAGAGAGAGAAAGAGAGAGACAGAGAGAGAGATGGAGCGAGCGAGCGAGAGAGAGAGAAAAAGAAAGATATGGGTGCGAACGAGAAAGAGATGAAGAGCAAGCGACCGAGCGAGAGAAGAGAGTGAAAGAAGAGAGATAGAGAGAGAGAGAGAGAGAGAGAGAGAGAGAGAGATTCTTGAAGTAATGCGGGCGTAAAGGTGAGACTACATTTTTCTAAAGTTTGGGTACAAACGTCTGAATCAAGGATGTTTATCACTGAAGTACTAATTTAATAGGTTCCATCTAGAGTGGCTGTGATTTTCATTCCGTCGGGGAGTATGTAACACTGGTGGTTGCAGCAACGTCGCCACCTCTTCTGCTGGAAGCCACGGCCATGGAGCATTTAGGGCCTCATCCTGTAGCTCGGGCCAAGAATATGTGCCCAAGCAACACGTGCCCAAGCAACATATGCCCAAGCAACATATGCCCAAGCAACACGTGCCCAAGCAACATATGCCCAAGCAACACGTGCCCAAGCAACATATGCACAAGCAACACGTGCCCAAGCAACATATGCCCAAGCAACATATGCCCAAGCAACATATGCCCAAGCAACATATGCCCAAGCAACACGTGCCCAAGCAACATATGCCCAAGCAACATATGCCCAAGCAACATATGCCCAAGCAACATATGCCCAAGCAACACGTGCCCAAGCAACATATGCCCAAGCAACATATGCCCAAGCAACATATGCCCAAGCAACATATGCCCAAGCAACATATGCCCAAGCAACACGTGCCCAAGCAACATATGCCCAAGCAACATATGCCCAAGCAACACGTGCCCAAGCAACATATGCCCAAGCAAAAAATGCCATCAGAGACATCGAGTTAGAAAAGAAACTCTTGGTCTACCTGGGTAAACGCATGCTCCTCTGCAGAAAGAGACAAAGTTCTATGGAAAAAAATTGCCCCACGAACGAGATGCAAAAGATTTATAATTGTCCTTGCAATTGAACGCTCATTGACGTCCAAAAAGAGCTGTGCTATTATCTAAAGAGATAGTATTGCGATTATTTGCCGAAATTCAATTGTGTAATGGGTCGGATTTTAGATTCATACTCGCTGCTTCATATAACAACATTGAATGTTTCCCAAGAGTTGTGGGCCTCTACAGTATTAACACCTAAGGGAAAATGAGTGCACCCCAGATCTCATATAGAATGTCGAATCGAATTGAAAGTGTCCTAGATGAATGAAATTTATTATCATGCAAGTGCTTAACCTAAAACACAGCCTTATTTCCTACAAAATCAGATTAAATAAACCTTATCATTACGATCGAGTGCAACAAATTGCAATAACCTTTATGTAACTCTAGAAACAAAGATCAAATTATTCATGTATCATCGTCTTTTTTCACGTTTCATTTGTCAATAAATCTAGAACCACTCCAACTCATGTAGGCCTACTGTTCTCAATAATGAATGTGTGACATGCTGAAGTTATATCTATTAACAAGAAGGGCAAAGTTCATACGACTCACATGCTTGGTCTTTACATGATCTTGACCTTCAGGTGACCGTCAAGGTCAAGGTCAAACAACTAAACCTAGCAATGACGTCATACACTAAGAAATGCTTTACACATTTTCCCTACAAAATACATGTGGCCTTGATCCAAGATCAAGGTCATCCAAGGTCATGCAACACAAAGCTGTTAATTCAAGACATAGGAAGCACAATGGTGCTTATTGGCACTTTCTACCATGAGATATGGTCACTTTTAGTGGTTCACTACCCCATTTTGGTCACATTTCATTAGGATCAAAGTGACCTTGACCTTGATGATATGTGACCAAATGTGTCTCATGATGAAAGTATAACATGTGCCCCACATAATTATTAAGTTTGAAACAGTTATCTTCCATAGTTCAGGGTCAAGGTCTCTTCTAAATATGTATACAATCCAACTTTGAAGAGCTCCTGTGACCTTGACCTTGAAGCAAGGTCAACTAAACTGATATCAAAAGATAAGTATTACTTTGCCCTATAAACCATTTATAGGTCAGGTATCTAATCTAAAAAACGCCAGAGAAAAATGGGAAAATGGCTGTTTTTTAACATTTACTGCCCCTGTGACATTGACCTTGAAGATCAAGTCGCCATGTATGTTTTTGTACGCCTTGTCATCATACACCATCATGCCAAATTGGGTGTTGATAGACTTAATAGTCTTCGAGAAAAATCCAACGTTAACGTTTTTTACGGACAACAGGACGCCCGGACGGACGAAACGGGTGGGTACATAGACTCACTTTTGCTTCGCATGTGAGTAAAAAATCATACCACCCCATACCATGCCATGCCATGCCATGCCATACCACACTTTATGAACCCCACCCCCCCTAACTCACCACACCACACCACGGTATACCACACATACCATACCATACCACACCATGCTATACCATACCATACCGTATACTATGCCGTTCTAATACTGTAATACTCCTAGACTATATTTTGTATAGTTTATTATGTATTTACTGTGTATCTTCTTTGTATCTACTCTTTTAACGTGTTTTTGTGTGACTTTTAAGGTTAGAAAAAAAAATATTATCATGGTTGAAAACCATTTTTTTTAAATATTTAAACAATTGAGGTCTTGCCCTACAAGCTGATTGGACCTTAAACGTCAACTATCTATCCATCGTGTACTGTACTGTACTCAGCTGTACTGTACTGTACTGTATTGAGCTGTGCTGTACTAAATTGTACTGTACTGAACTGAACTGTACTGTACTTTACTAGACAATACTACACTATACTGTAATATACTGTACCGTACTGCACTGCTCTTTAATCTACTGCACCATACCGCACCACACCATACTATAATATACTATACTATTCTATATCACACTACACTACACTACTGCTCTTTAATCTACTGCACCACACCGCACCACACCATACTATAATATACTATACTATTCTATATCACACTACACTACACTACTCTCTACTACACTGCACTGTACTCTATTCTACCATATGATACCATACTACACCATACCACACCACACCATTCCATACTTTACCACACTACGCTACACTACACTATACTGCACTGTACTGTCCTGTGCTGTGCTGTAATATACTACACTGTGCTACACTATACTATACTACTGCTTGAAAGGTTTGCCTGTGACAAAACCACCGAGTTGGAAACCTGGCTGACCAGCGAACCCGAAGGATGCGCCGCATCGCATACAAAAACTACGAGGTTTGTTCTCTTGCATAGCATACCTTGTCCATGTCTCGCTTTCCTTTGGCTGACTTTCCAGCTGACACTTTGACTGTATTTGTTCAGGCCAGCGGCCCGAAAGAAGGGTTACGTGAATACGACTGGCTTCAGCTTCAAGCTAAGCACAATTTTGTGTCAAACAAAACCGTGTTTAATCCAACAGAAAAGCTTTACATTCCAAGAAGTTTACAGGTTTCTTATGGCTTCACAGTGGAAATTCGTGGGGTGTGTTGTCAATGAAAGGCTTGATAGCTTTCGATGAACAATCTTCATTTAGAGTTACTTTGATGTACAAGGAAGGGGGAAATGTGAGTTCTATTAGTGAAATGTGGTAATTTTACTTTTTGTCCATTTTTGAAGACATTCTCTTGGGGAAATTTTACCCCCGGTCGCCATCGCGCCGTGCAGCGCCCAGTGACAGGTTTTACTCCTCGGTAGGGGAGGCAATGTGGGTGAAGCGCCTTGCCCAAGGATGCGGCTCTAGGATCTGTGCAGCTTCGAACATCGCACCCACTAGCTGCAAGCGACTGCAGGTCAAACTTTTATCTGCTCGGAAACAAAACGTCCTTATTTTTAACACAAATGTGTGCGAAAAGTAATGATTGCTTAGTCATGTAGCATCTGCACACCATTTGATGAGACTTAATAGCTCAAGCAACCCGTTCAAAGTAAGCAGGCTGCTGAATGCCATACGGATATTCTTCTCGTCAGCTTGTGAGCATGTGTGTGTGTGATTGTGTGTGTGTGTGTGTGTGTGTGTGTGTGTGTGTGTGTGTGTGTGTGTGTGTGTGGGTGTGATTGTGTGTGCGTATGTGTGTGTGTGTGTGTGTGTGTGTGTGATATTGTGTGTGTGTGTGTGTGTGTGTGTGTGTGTGTATGATTGTGTGTGCGTGTGTGTGTGTATGTGATTGTGCGTGTGTGTTTGTGTGTGTGATTGTGTGTGTGTGTGTGTGTGTGTGTGTAATTTGTGTGCGTGTGTGTGATTGTGTGTGTGTGTGTGTGTGTGTGTGTGTGTGTCGCGATCAGGTTGCAAGTTTTGGGGTTAATGTTCGTGTGGTGGTTACTTGTGTGCGCACGTGTGGTGTGTGGTGCGTTTGTAGCGCGTTAGCGAGCTCCTCGTCCGTGCGTTTTCCCGTTGAGCGTGAGGTTGGAGGGGGTGAGTGAACTCCGTGCACTTTTGCACGGGAATTTGCGAGACGAAAGGGTTTGAATGCGATGCTCACGTTTTTTTTTGGGAGGAAGGGTTTTGAAGAGGCAGACGCTGACTTGTGAGCAAGTAAGCAACATCGCTGCTGTGGTGTGTGCTGGATTGTGGCGCGACCGCTGTCGGCCCAGTGCGTGGCGTGGCTTCTGCCAGCCCGGAGTTGTATAGCGACTTTATTGTCGTTGTCGGCGTAGGCCGAACGGAATCGTCACCAGGGGAAGGGCCGAGTTTCTTCCATGTGAGTACTCGTTTGTGTGTGGATGTCTTTGTGGAGGTTTTTTCTCTAGGTTGTTAGTCTGTTGCTCTAGGGGTGGGTGGGAAGTTGAAATAGACAGTGAAATTTTAGAAATGATATTTTGTCGTTCATTTGTTTGCTCTGTTCTCATTTCGCCTCATTGCCATCATTTCAGGGTTCGGGGTAGGTTGGCTGTTGTTTTGATGTATTTGCTTGCATTGGGGAAATGTTAAATGCTCGGAATGTCCCTAGTTTGGGATTAAGGCTAAGAACGTGTTTTGCCGTCATATTTTCCGTTACGGTGGAATGGCTATTCCCAGGTTAGTGGGGTTGTAACAGTTTTGAGTTGATTGATGTGCATGTTGTTATGTCGTGTATGCTAATTCTGGCCGTTTAGGCCTGTGCGTGGATTGCTTGTTTCACAACCGTCATCGTCCGAAGTCTCCGATGCTCCTCATCGTTGTCCTCATCGTCCGAAGTCTCCGCTGCTCCTCATCGCTGTCCTCATCGTCCGAAGTCTCCGCTGCTCCTCATCGCTGTCCTCATCGTCCGAAGTCTCCGATGCTCCTCATCGCTGTCGTCACTTTCCAAAGTCCTCGTTGGCTCTCATCACCCTGTGGTCACCTGGTCCAGGGGAAGGGTTGACGTTCAGCGTTACCTCGTGGCTTCATCCCCGTTCTGCGGCCTATCGCAGAAGGCTGCCATGTGACAGTGGCGGACAGCTGGAGCTGTTGGGCTGGCGTGAGAGTGACGAAGGTGGACGGTTGTAGCGGTTGAACTGGCGTGAGCGTGACAGTGGTGAACAGTTGTGGTTTCTTTTGTACTTGCGTGTAGTGACAGTTGTGGACAACAGTGGTTCTTTTTGGACTGGCGTGAGCGTGACAGTGGTGAACAGTTGTGGCTTTTTGTACTTGCATGTAGTGACAGTTGTGGACAACAGTGGGTTTTTTGTACTTGCGTGTGTTGACAGTTTGTAGACAACAGTAGTTTGTTGTGCTTGTGTGTTTTGGCAGTTGTGGTCAACCGGGGTTTTGGTTGTACTTAAGTGGGTGGTGGAGCATTGTATCATCGGTCATTGGTGTTTGCATATTGTGGGTGGGTGAATCATCTATTGACAATTATCATCGTTCACTTTCACCTCCATTTTCTTCATTCTGCGGAGGGGGCGAGTAGTTAATAAATATCTGTTCTAAAAGTTGTCTGTGAGTTCCTGACTCCCTCTGCATGAGAGGTTAAGGCCCCACCCACCAGGTGCAGGGCGCGACAGTGTGTGTGTGTGTGTGTGTATGTGTGTGTGTGTGTGTGTGTGTGTGTGTGATTGTGTGTGTGTGTGTGTGTGTGTGTGTGTGATTTTCTGGCTCTGTGTGTGAGTGTTTTCTCTGTGTGTGTGTGTGAGAGAGAGAAAGAGGAATGGAGAGGGGAATGGAGAGGGGAATGGAGAGGGGAATGGAGAGGGGAATGGAGAGGGGAATGGAGAGGGGAATGCAGAGGGGAGAGGGGAATGGAGAGAGAGAGAGAGAGAGATGAAAACAAAGCAGGGGTACGTGGTAACACACAGAATGTGGGAACATGAAGAAAGACAACATGACGTCAGATTACAAATGACGCCACTGTCCAACCTTGGCCTTACAAGCCAAACATTTCCAGAGACCACAGTTCTACAGAATCTTCACTGAGCGAAATGGGATCTCTTTGATTTGTCTGGGCACCGAGGCCTTCCACTGATAAATTATCAGCTTCACTTCACCCGAGAATCATCTAACCCAAGGTTTGAGTAAGCTTTGTATTCCGTTCTGTCTCTGTTGTATGATATATTTCCGTTTTTCGGCAGTTGTGCTATTGGTTAATCTACGATCACGTTGTCGGGTTTGGTGTTCGAGCTGTCGTAGAGGCGAGGACGTGTCTCTGTGTATCGGATACGCAGTAACAAGCTCATAATTCGGTAATTTCTCAATCTCAGTAAGATCAATTTACAAGTTCATCACAGGACACATCCCTGGATATTTCTTGCAAACTTAGGACGTTGTGGTTTGGTTGAAAATAAGTGGATTCGGTTGGCGTAGATCGTATGAATGCTGACAACGTTTTTGACTCGCATGCAAGCAAAATTAAGTGAGTCTGTGTACTCACCCGTTACGTCCGTCCGGGCGTCCGGGCGTCCGAAAACTTTAACGTTGGATTTTTCTCGGAGACTATTAAGTCTAAAAATACCAAATGTGGCATGATGATGTATGATGAAAAGACCTAAAAAAATATACATAGTGACTTGACCTTGCTTCAAGGTCAAGGTCGCAGGGGCCATAAATGTTGTCTAAAAAACAGCCATTTTCCCCACAATTTCTCAATTTCCTCTAAAGTGTTTGAGATTGGATACCTCACCTATATATGGTATATAGGGCAAAGTAAGCCATATCTGTTGATACAAGTTTGGTTGACCTTGCTTCAAGGTCAAGGTCACAGGAGCTCTTAAAAGTTGGATTGTATACATATTTTGAAGTGACCTTGACCCTTAACTATAGAAGATAACTGTTTCAAACTTAATAATTATGTGAGGCACATGTTATACTTTCATCATGAGACACATTTGGTCACATAACATCAAGGTCAAGGTCACTTTGACCCTTATGAAATGTGACCAAACTGGGGTAGTGAACCACTAAAAGTAACCATATCTCATGGTAGAAAGTGCCAAGAAGCACCATTGTGCTTCCTATGTCTTGAATTAACAGCTTTGTGTTGCATGACCTGGACGACCTTGATCTTGGGTCAAGACCACATGTATTTTGGTAGGAAAAATGTGTAAAGCAGTTCTTAGTGTATGATGTCATTGCTAGGTTGAGTTGTTTGACCTTGACCTTGAAGGTCACCTGAAGGTCAAGGTCAAGTAAAGGTCAAGGTCAAGCATGTGATTCGTATAGGCTTTGCCCTTCTTGTTCCTTCTTTTGTCGTGTGGTGTCGTGAATCAAGGAAGATCTGAAAATGAAGAGAGAGAAAAAAGTGAACAGGTGATCTCAGAGGGCCAAACGACATACTTCCTAGCAGTGTGAGACTGCCTTCAAGTATTATTTTCATTATTTATTTAAGATCTCTTTTGAGCTGACTTTTGTATTTGTTTCAGATTTCTGTGAAGTACTTGTGAGAGTTTTTCCATTGTTGAATCAGTCTAGGCTTGAACTCACTCTATAAGATAATTTAGCTCTTTGAAAAAAAATTACTAGAAGAAAACATAACATTGGAACTATCTCAAGATTTCGGAAAGAACATTTCAAAAGGGTACATTTTTCTTGCTGTACGTGGTTTTGAAATTGCGAGCTGTCATGTTACATATTGTTCAATAATGCTTTTAACAGGATACGTAATCTCAAGTTTGTTTTACAAAAATGTGGATAGTTTTGTAGCTCTCTCTAAATTCTGAATTATTTAGTATTCTACATGTATGTGCTCATGGATGGCACACTTGGTTAAAATCACTGGGAAAGTTATTGAGCAATGTCATTGAGAGGATTTTAAAATGTGTTCATCTATGTGCAAAATAGAAGACGAAATTTAAGTAGTTTTCACTGGAAGTTGTTTCTAAAGAAGAATATTGTAGTTTGAAAAGATAAAATAATTTTTAAAGAAAAATATTGCAGTTTAAAAGTAGAAAATGATTATTTTTGTTAACCCTTTAGCATACATTTTAGATGCAGTCACACGTTAACAATTGGTTAGAGAAAATTTCCCTCAGAATGGATTACATGTCAAATTAAAATCGTCATATATAGACTGTAGCATTATTTTGTTGGAGTGACCACGTTTCTTTACTTGCAGTTAAGAACATAGATTTACTCCATGCTAGTTGCTCCTATAGTTTCCTGGTTTCATTCTCAATCTCCCTCCCTCCCTCTCTCTCTCTCTCTCTCTCTCTCTCTCTCTCTCTCTCTCTCTCTCTCTCTCTCTCTCTCTCTCTCTCTCTCAATGTAATAGGCCGGTGGCCTACACATTAAACTTGTTCAGTTCAGTTCTCTCTCTCTCTCTCTCTCTCTCTCTCTCTCTCTCTCTCTGTGTCTGTCTCTCTCTCTGTCTCTCTCTCTGTCTCTCTCTCTCTCTCTCTGTCTCTCTCTCTCTGTCTCTCTCTCTGTGTCTCTCTCTCTCTCTCTGTCTCTCTCTCTCTCTCTCTCTCTCTCTCTCTCTCTTTCTCTCTCTCTGTCTCTCTCAGCCACAACTCCTGTAGGTCTACAGCGCCAGCTGGACAGTCTTAACGCTGCCTCCCAGGACCATCGGCCTTACTATAAACAAATCTAAGACTAAAGTGATGGTTTTCAGAAGAGGCGGGCATCTAGGCAAAGGAGAACGATGGACCATAGACGGTGACAAGATGGAGGTAGTGAATCAGAACAAATATTTGGGTTTGGTTTTTACAACAAAACTATCACTATCGACAGCCCTCGACTGTCAAGTGTTAGGAGCAAAACACAAAACGTTGACTTGAACAGACAATGAGGAATTTACACACGCAAAGTGTCACCGTGTTTTTAAAACTCTTTGATGCCCAAGTTCAACCAGCTCTATTATATGGCTCATAGCTGTGGGGATTGGCCAGAAGGGAGAACATTGAAAAAGCACGTACTTTTGCGTGCAAACGTTTTCTTAATGTGGGCCTGAAATCCCCCAATACAATATGTAACAGCGAGTTGGGCAGGTATCCCTTATTCATTACAACCACGCTTCAAGCTGTCAAGTATTGGCTACGAGTGTGCAAGATGCCCGATTCAAGAATAGCAAAACAAGCATACCTAATGTTGATCCGATCAAATTTGCCCGAAAGGATGAACTGGGCAAAGTGTACAAACTTGTCTGTCTAAACTAGGCTTTGCTTCTGTATGGATCAATGGTGGCACTCAAAACGAGAAGGGTCTGATTAGATGTCTTTGACAGAAATTACGGGATTTTTATCTGCAGGAGTGGAATTCGAGAATTACCTCTGGCATTAGATTTGATTTCTATAGATGTTTTAAAGATTCATTTTCAAGTGAACATTACTTGTCTTGTATAAACATTAAAAAATTTCGTGATTCTTTGGCACGGTTCTGTGTGGGATGCACAGCTTTGAGAATTAATTCACGGTCGACCAGGGCAGATAATGGTGATTTGAAGTGCCCTGTATGTAAATGTAGCGAATTCGAAATCGAAATTCACTTCTTAATGTACTCTCCAGAAAACTATGACATTAGACAAAAGTACTTGTCAAAACATATGCAAAATGTTCATTTCAGTATAACCTACTTGATGAAGGAAAAAGAGGAACGGAATATCCATGACGTCGCAATGTTTGTTTATAATGCGTTCTAAAGACGCCTGCAGAAACTGCAAGACACTGCTTCAAGCACGCAGGGGAAAGAGTAACGGAACTAACGCGATATTATACATTTTATTCCAATGTACATTTACCCATTATACTTCTAGGAAACCTTGATGTTTGTATATTTCAAGGCCGTGTTATTTCACCACACGTTGTATATAGTAGAGAATCTTACACATTGCATACTTCGTTTTTAACTTGTATATCTATTCATCTTCGTCAATGGGTCGTCGGCCGCAAATAAAGAATAAATCTCTCTCTCTCTCTCTCTCTCTCTCTCTCTCTCTCTCTCTCTCTCTCTCTCTCTCTCTCTCTCTCTCTCTCTCTCTCTCTCTCTCTCTCTCTGTGTGTCATACATATGTGGATATGTGTGTGTGTGTGTGTGTGTGTGTGTATGTGTGCGTGTTTGCAAACAAGTACACACACACACACACACACATGGATGAATGTATGGGTCCAGTCTCTAGCGCCAAGATAATACAAGTACACTGAGCTAAATCGTTGTTATAAGACGCGAAGAAACCGAATCATGCAATATTAGTCATGTTAAAGAGTTGTGTGCATAAAAAAATGAATCAATTTTGACATTTTCAAATTCCCCTTAACCTTTAGATATGATATGCCATGTAACTAATGAGTCGTCGACCGAAACAAACAAGACAATCAATTAATCAGTCCGTCTTATCTATATAAAACCCAAATGGTTTCTGTCTATCGGGATATCTGTCCGTCCGTCTGTCCATCCGCTCTATGCGTTCGGCCGCCCGTGCACGGATCTCCGCGTAATTTGGCATGTCGCTCCCCCGTGACTGGATGGGGGTAGTCGTCGCGTTTTGGAAGGCGTACCTCCTAACGTTCCGGAGATATTCCCTCTGGAACTTTTTAGTCATGGGACTGTTGAGGGCAAAGGGAGGCAACTCGGCTCCAACGTGTGCTTCGTGAGAGGGTAAAGGGAGGCAACTTGGCTCCAACGTGTGCTTCATGATGCACGAGGTTTTACGGGTCCGAGCTCATCTCATCACGCTTTGATGTTTGGTGAATGTGATGTGATGATAAGAGGGAAGGGGGAGGGGAGAGGGGAGGGAGGGGGTGGGTGGGAAAGTATCTACGGTACTGTTATTTAGGGGGAGAGCGAAATGGAAAAGGTGGAGACGGGAAAAGGTGGAGACGGGAAAAGGTGGAGACGGGTAAACCAACTAGTCATATGTAAAATAAACTCATGTATGGATATTGAAGTGAGTGTAATTAAGCAGTCTTACACAGTCACGATGTAACTATGAATACTAGAAGAGATAGTCTTTATTTGAATTTTTTCATACAGTAACTTGATATATTAGTCGACATCATTGAAATGAAAGCTAACATGACACGTCAGCATGACATTTTCACGATTATTTTTCAAGGCTGTTGGATTATGATCAGATAGGCGAGTGAACACTATATCATCAGATATTCTTCTGTCATCACACAATTTTTTTCATTTGAGGAAAATTCATAATTTGATGTCTCTGTGTCTTTGCAGGTGAAGGAAAACACCTGTTCTGAAGCCACACGACGAGAAACGTTTTCTGGGCACATTTCTGTCTGGTCACGTTCCCCACGGTGAAAAGAAATCGGGTTTTTGGTAATATTCTGCCCTGATCCAGTTCTGTAACTCTCTGTAGTACGACATCCGATATCGCAAAGTTAACTACGTTAGAAGCGCATTCCTCATACTCGTACTGGATTGAACCGCGGATACTTGATCCCTTCCAACGAAATGACAATTTCATCTCGAGAACGGCTTGGAATTCGGAAAAGACTGGACCTCAGTATAAGGAATTCACGTGATTTCTTATTCTCCTCCTTGTCAGTATGTGATTGACACTGCTGCGAATATTCCACTCCAGCATTAGTATGCAATCATAAATTCCGATTCACACATATCAACGCCATATTCAGGACGCAGAGGTCTCTTGCATAATACGATGCACGGATAGTCTCGTCCCTTCAGCGCCAGAACATTTGGAGACTTTGAAGCTGAAAGACTGAGTCCCTTTGATACAATGGGCTGCAGTGCTGGTAAAATACAGAGGAACGAGGTGGGGCCTATCCTTGAGGGGGAAATCGCCGTTCGAGGTGACGAACGTTCTGCTCAGGGTGACCACAGTCGCAGAGCCGCAGAACTGCAAGGTCCTCCTGAAGGAGAACCTGACCCACACAGATACGAAGGGGAGGACTTTGCCACCCTGTACACGCAAGAAGACACTTTCCGGAACGTGCACTTACGTCGTGAAAAGTTGAGTGCGCACTTTGAGGACGTGCACGATTGCGAGTGGGCCATCTCGGAATCTCCTCCCTCGGGATCTGGACAGGTGCTTGCAAAGAGCCGAAGACAGAGGAACCTGTCGCCGACCGCCCACAGAAAGAAGGGCAAGTACGAAAGGAGCAGCGAAGCAAGGCAGCGTTACAACGTACCGCAGCTTTCCCAAAGTGCCCAGACAGTATCCTCTGAAGGCGAACCGCGGGAATCCAAGTCCGAGAAGCTCTTACGCCAGCCGGATCAGAAACGGCCTTTGCCTGCCGTCCACTCCTTGCCTAAGATCAAGCTGTCAAACGACGACGAAGATGCCACTTCCATCGAGAGACACTCCGGTGATGTCCAGACACGAGCCACGAGTAACGAGGACAGCGGAAGGGGCGTCAATGCTTCGTCTGAGAACAAAAGCAAGAAAGTGGCATTGGCACCCCCCTCACTGCACGGGAAGACGCGTCTTCCTCTTCAGTGCAGATCCCTGTCGACCTCCACCTCTGAGTCCTCGCATGTCACTGACAGCATGAACTACGTCACCTACGTTTTTGACTGGATGCCCAGCGTCCCGCTCTCGGACATCAGCGGGTTGTCTGGTAGAGACTCGGACAGCGCGAGCAAGCAGCCGTTGAAGAGCGGCAAGAAGAACACTGCTTCAGCTATGATGCAAGGCAGTTCTGAGGGAGACTCGGGAAGCATAACCCGTACTGAAGAACGGTCCTTGTTCCGAGAGCAGAGCACGGACCAGAGTGACCGAAGCATTTCCTCCTCCCTTTCTGTGCCTCATAACAGGATCAAAAATGAGAGCGTCTCTGCTGCTTTGGAAGACCTTGGGTCCGGATCTCTAACAGCTCAAACTGAGATTTCCAAGCCGTACGACAGAGAGGAGTCCTTTACTCCACCACAGACTGATGCCAGTAAAAGACAAGAAGCTCATCTCAGTTCAACGGCAAAAGAATGCACGGAAGGTGTTCACCCAAATCAAGACCAACAACAGGAGCGATTTGATCGGTCTTCTAGGCACTCTGTTTCGCAGTTGAAGACCTGCGGCGAGGGAGGTAATGATCATGCTTACTTAGAGGGTCACACGTTGCAGGCTCCACAGCATGCTGATCAACATTCTAAGGAAGTAACCAACCTATCACAGACTGCTCTCTCGGAACCTACCACCTACAAAGAGAAAAATGCTGGATCTGTTCTGTCCAAAGTTATCAACTCTAATCCTTCCATCTGTACCAATGACACATCAGGGCGTAGCGACAGAGATGATCCTCCACCTAAATCAACAGCGGACCAGATGATCGAGTATGCCCGTATCATAGTGGTTGCAGAAGCAAGCAACTCTGACAAAGTGGAAGGGGATCAGCCATATGCATTCGCCGCACCAGAGGCAAAGGCCCTACGAGAACAAAGAGAGGCTGTCGATGAATCGGAGAGGCTGCAGTCCTATTTTCGCAGTGCCCCTAGTACAAGTGCGCAACATGCCGAAAGTGACATTCCTCCCCCCGATTTCGTCAGAACGCTTCTCAGAGAGGAAGACAGGGTCTCTGCTGCCCTGGATGCCCTCGAGGAAGACACTGTCACCAACGCTGTGAAAGAAGCCGACAGCACCCTGTTTTTTTCTTTGTCTTCAGCACATGGCAGGAAGAGCAAACCGACTCACGGGAGCAAGGCTTCTTTGAAACCTTTGAAGAAGACTTTCAAAGTCAGAGAAGAAAAAGACGTTTTCGATGCCAGATGTGCTCCGAGTAACCATCCAGGAGCATTTGATAGTTACGAAATGACGACAGTGGAGGAGCATTCCACCTCGTCAAAAGGAAACACCAACGACATGCATCAAAGTCCGCACGAACCTGAGGAGTCAAGGAGCCACCTCGCAAGTCGAGCTTCTTTACCAGTACTTCAAACTCTCCAGGGAGACGAAAAAGTCATTAGCGAGGAGATAAACGCTTCCATCAACGACATGAAAGCTTCATCTCAGCATGAGCGACCCGAGCAAGGAAATGTCGTGGCTGGTGATTCAGCCAGGATATCATCTGAGTATTCACATGCGCGGACCAACACACAAGATGCTGTCATAGCAGATCGAGGAAGTCTCTCTCGAAAAAACTTTGGAGTCTATCCGCGAGGTCGGCGTTTGGAGGCGGGAATGCAAGAAACTGTTACACCAGTAGTACACCACATGGATGAAGCTCCTGCCGGGTTTTCCAAGGTCGAGACAACTTTTCTCGAAAAGCTTGATTTAGTGCATCCTTCAAGGCAAAGAATGGGAAGATTAAGTGACATTGAGGAAAGTCCCCAATATAAACGGGAAACCGATGGCTTTTTTCTAGAGGCTACGGCGGAAAATGAGAGTCCATGCTCACTTCATCAGATGAACGAAGGTATTCCAAATTCAGACTTCTGTGATCAGACGAGAAGTCCATTCGTTCATAGCACTGACGGATTTCGATGCACCATTGTGGACAACGAAGAAAAACGTCTGACTTCTCGGGAGAGAGCCAGTCAGGATGACAGCCAGCCAATACGTTTCCGGAACACCGACCCGTCCTGCGAATGGAATGCTTGTGGCATGCATGTTTATGGCGGCTGTGAGGGCACGCACGGTTTCCAAGATCGAGACTTCATTCGAAAGATGCGTGCTTGTTCTTTCAAACCTGACAACGTCAATCAGGAGGATGTTCTTGCACCTTGGAAATCTGGAAACGCCGAATGTTTCCTCAATGACAACAGCTCCACAGGCAGAACAAGTAAGGATAAGAGCAAAATATATGCATGGGACGCTGCAGAGAATGACGTGGAACATCCTGCAGTTTTCGCGAGGGACAAGCGAAAATGCAACCCAGACGCTCAAAGTGTCGATTCGGACGATGACTCGGTTGTGTGTCGGGTCAAAATTCCCGAAGAAAATGGAGAATCAGCTGATGCGCTTGGACCCTCTGAAGCAAGTGTTCTGTCGCGTGAAGGCCATCGGGAGCCTGTCCCAAAGCCAGAACACAGCGATGCAGCAGACGACGTGGTTACGGGCCCAGATGAGATTCGTGACACACGTAGGGGGAAACCCCCCGCTCCCGGACAAGGGCCTGCTGAGTATTAGGATGACTGTTACCGACCGCTCCGGCGAGACAGTCACAAAGACATAGACACGCTATACCTCGACGGACGAACAGGAGACGGCACTGTTAGTCACAATTGTCCAAGTCCTCAGCCAGAGAGGCGCGGTGTCGACGACTCAGAAAAAGCCCTTGTTAACAGCGATCAGCCACGCTCGCTGGAGATATTCCGCCGTGAGTGCAACCAAACGTTTAACAACAAAGCGAAGAGAGCAGGTACTATTCCTGCTTGTCCTTCAACGGCGCTAACATCTGTCGTTGAACACTGTGATTGCGCGCCATCTAGGACAAACTCAGTTAACATTTCTTTGCGTTTGCAAAACAACCACTGCCCCAGAGAAAGCTGTAGCACAGTCAGCGATCCAGGTTGTCTGGAATCTTCAGGACAGTCGAAAGTGTGTACCCTAAGCACCATTGCTTTTTCCCGATCTGATCACTGTTTTTACAGACGGGACAATCTCTTTCGAGTCTCGTCATCTGAATGTGCTCAGGAGTGTCGAGAACGTTTTGGCTCATGTGAATCTGCATCCTCCGAGGACATCACCGCGCGTCCTTTTGTTCCTGGCATCATGAAAAGGCAAGCCAGTGATTCGCAGTTGATCGGCCTCAAACGCGATGACGTAGCCATAGAGGGATATGAGTCCTCCATCGAAGCTCGAATAGATCGAAAGCAAAACAAAGGTGACACCGAAACAATTGAGAACGTTATCGACCATAGTGTGCAGAAGTCGCAAGATTCTGAAAAGATCGGGACCGCAGGAGAAGGAAGCGTGAGAGGTCCACCAACGCCTTTCAATGAACAGAATCACTCAAAACGATTAATAAAGCCAAGCCAAAGTCTTGCATCGAGAGCCATCTGTCCTCCAATTGTGATCTCATTGTCGACGCGTGCCCCCTGTGCTCATGTGAATACCAGTTGGAATGATCCGTCACCTAATCTTCTGTCTGTACCAAATTCCACGCAACGTCGGGATCCTAGCCGTAGCATCGTTTCTTTTTTATACCATGACCAGGGCGAAGAAATGGTACATGAGCTGAAGGCCTTTGATGTTTCTCAGGTCGGAGTAGAGAATACTTCGGTTTCCCACAACGAGAAACAGATACAGAATGAAACTTTACACAAGAAAAGCAGAATTTTAACGGTACTACCGGCAATGAACGGTGCTCCCCTTACAGAGGAAGAGTCTTTCTTTTCTGTTCCCCAAACTCAAGTGCCCAAGCCGGGTTTGACAGAGCAACAAGAGGAAGTGTCGGGACCAAAGAAAGGAATGCATCTCGGCAGAATGGGCAGTGGCGTCCCCACAATGCACGAAGACCTTATCCAGTACAGAAGAGGACTCTCAGCATCTACATCGGGAATTGAATCCAAAAGCTTGCCAGTGAACAAAAGTAGGCTGTCTGCTTCACTGTCTGGTCGAGCAAACGCTGACAGAAACTTATGGCATCAACAGAACAGCAGCGCGGGTAGACAGGCTCACGGCCTTCCTGCGAATTCGGAACAGCCAGACAGCAAAGAACGTTACCAGGACAAAACATTGAGTAATATACCAATGCCGTGTGCAACTCCAGGAACAAATCCGAGGAGACCCATTCGATGTCCAGAAGTGGCACTTCGTTTCAACAGCGAAAACCTCATTGCCAGTGGAACAAAGTGCCAAGAAAACTTCAAGCAGGACAAGCCAATAATTGTTCTGGATAAAAACTTTCTTTACGGACAAACCGCGAACTCGGATAAATACGCCACGCAGTTTTCCCGCCACGTCTTGCATCAAATCCAAAGGCAGTTGTCTTTCGCATCAAGCACGATGCAGAGAACAGGAGAGACACACTTGGGAGTGAACTCTTACCAATCGACTCAACGCCTGGACCCCTTCGCAGTCTATCCAACACAGTTCTTAGACAGAGGTCCGTGTCTTAATACCGGAGAGGACACCAGAGATCTTTTCGCCTCTCAGCGCTTGCGGTACCCGACCAACCATCACAGGAAACCATTGTCTCCTCCGCAGAAACGACAGGCAGCGAGCCTCCAAGATGACTTTCGCGAGCGCAGCTTAAGCCAGTGTTCTCGTATTCAAAGATCCCAGGGCCAGTATTCTCCAGCGGGGGAAGAAATGCCATCCCACAATCCGTGCGTGCATCCGCTTGAAGATAAACGAGCCAGGAGTTCCCTGGCAGTGCGCAACACCGCAAGCACGAGAGACAACAGTAAGAACGCAGAAACCTCTCTGGGAGACAAGAAAGTGCCTGGTGCGCTTTTTCCAAATGCAGTTCCCAGGGCCAGTTCCGCTGGATACCCTCGCCCTTGCGTCCTCGGCGCCTGGGGGCAAACTGAAGTACCGAAGCTGCCATTTGCTAAGGACAGTTAGTGTGTTGTCCTCTCTTCTATAAGGAAACCGTTGATGGTGAATGGTCTTGCAGAGAAAATAAAGGTTCTGGCCTCGTCACTTGAATGTGATTGAACAAGCGAGTCTCGGGAGAGACCCATATTCAAGCAAAGATCAACTTGACTAGTACATTCATGCACTAACTCATGCCTCTGAATCTGAACTCCCTCCGGGAACTATACGGTGTCTGGTTGAGCATAGAATCGTACTTCTAGCAAGCTAGCAAGACGGATGACTTGTCAGTCCCTAGGAGATGTTGTACAGAGGCCCTTGGAGTATTATGGCCTGTATTGAATTGTTAACTTTTCAGTCTCGGCCTAATCATTTGAACTGAAAAAAGTGCGTTTTTGTGGTACTTCCTCATTTTATCCAGCTCAGCCGAAAGTTTTCGAGCGTTTATTCCATTTCTTTTCATGTCACTATTTCAACTTTACTTGACAGAAATAAATTTCTTTTTAACGATCACTACGTATATGTTTTGGTGGCCTTCATTAAAGAAAAGTCTTTCTTGCACGTTGTCTTATGTATTGTCAACAAGTGTCGCGAGCACGCCTGAACAAGTTGATGAGAAGAAGGATGAAACTTCGTTTGACTATTCTCTGTTGACATTACCAGATATAATTATGATATTCAGAGAGCACATTATTGAGTTCCTACCCTATGAGAAGTCTGAAAACACGTGAGAGAATTTTCTTCCCCTTGACTGATGAGGTTTGGCTTTTGAACTTGGTCTTTGTCGGGCAGTCTTGAAATCTTTCAAAACGTACTTCTCAGTTTATTAATAGGGATGCTGCAAAAGTTGTCTTTATTGTGGCGATTTTTCTTTTCGTATGTGGGATGTTTATATGGAGGATTGGTGTGCACATTATTTCAAATAAAAGAGATTTTACGGCGTGAACAAATGTAAGTTTTGTTGTTGAGCTGGGTATCATGTTCGAACTTGCGCTGTACACTTTGATCTTCTGTAATGACAACGTTGCTATTTAGTATTTTCTTTCCCCACAGCACAACTCCCCTTTCCCCCTCTTATTATGTGTTTGTCGTTTACTAGTATGACCCTGTGTGTGCATGTCTATATGTCTGCTGCCTGGCTGGGTGTCTGATAGACAGAGAGAGAGAGAGAGAGAGAGAGAGAGAGAGAGAGAGAGAGAGAGAGAGAGAGAGAGAGAGAGGTGGGGCGGAGGGGAACGGGGGGAGGGTAATGACCTTTAGCTCCATTGAAAGCTTCATAAAATGGACGGACCACGATACACTGGATGCTGGGTGGAAATTTGAGTGGTAGAGGAGGAGGATGGGTGTGAAAAGGAGTGATAGGGGAGGGGGGGGGATTAGAGTGAGAGAAAGAGGGAGGTTTGGGGAGGTGGAAAGAAGTGTATTTCAGAAAAAAGACGAAAGGAGCTGGGAGAGATGTGGCGTGATCCAGCAACAAGAACATACATTCGTATTCAAATTTTGAAATATTAGCCTCACAAAAAACTAAAATACTACAGCTTTAGATTGGTTTAGGAGTTATGGTAATTCATAGTTGAGTGAATGCAGATTATTGTCAATAACCCGCAGATGAGGCATTTTGAGAAAAAGGCGGCCGTGGTAGGTGAGGCAGAGCGTCCTAACAGTCCTTAGCAACGGGGTCAAATGCGTTTCACACAGTCTGCAGGCAGCTTAACCTCCTAAAGAGGCAGTCAACAAAGTACCTGAGGGAATGGGGGCTACAAGGGAAGAGGCTGCAGTGGATGGGACCCAAGGGGCAGTCCGAGGGGTGTGACAATACGACAAGCAGTTCCATCTCCTTCCTGTCTACTATTTAGCAAGGCAGATCATCAAATGTACGTGGTCCCTTTAGGCGGCTGAGCCTGGCCTAGGTGTGGCCCACCTACACTCCCCCGAGAGTGTCAGAAAGTCAGGGCCGAGACATTTTAAGACGGGGGGATGTTTTTCTGAAGACAGTCAGTCGTCCCGCTCACAGAAAGTTTCATACTCTTCAAACAGGGTTTATTGAGAGTGGGAAAAGCAAGGCTAGACAAGACTGTCCATTTCAGATTCACGTGATATGCACCAGTTACGATATCGCAGGAGATTCAAATTTTCAATTCAACCCACGCAGAATCTGTATTATTCAGGACACATGGAAAGGTAAGCACTTCTCGAAAACTGCGAATCAAACCACTTTTGAGGCTGTAATTATTGTGAAAACTGTTATGCTGGAAAAAGAGAGTATTAGGTTGGAAATGAGAAAGGGATGCTGTAGGCCTACCTCCAGATGGAATGCGTCACAGATAATAGGTCTCGAAGCAAGTTATTTTTGGGAGAGAGTTCTAAATGGAAATGTACTGTCTCCCCAGAGACCATCCCCCCCATGTGGGAATATGTGGAGTCTCCCCCCTTTTCTCCGTTATGGTCGAGATGCACGACCATAAAAGGTAATGAGAATATTCTGTGACTAGGAACATAGGAACGTTAGTAATTTGGGATGCCAGAATAAAAGAGAGACCGAATCAGACCAGAGACGGGAGCCAGAGCCGAGGAGACGGAGACGACCACAGAGGCAGGTAGGAGAGACGGAGGTGGGCAGGCAGACAGAATGGATCAGACCCGGAGAGAGAATGTAGTCAGAGAAAGATAGAGAGGTAGAGAATGTTGGGCAGTGTAACATCTTGTGTCTGTCTGCTACGAATAAAGGAATAAGAACTTAAGAAGAGATATGAAGTTTTCTGTCCAACCAAAATGGAACATCAAGCCCTCCGGAATCAACCAGACCAGCAGACAAGACTGAAGCGGTACGCCTCGCCCTTCCAGAAGAACATCCAGCTCTACAACAGAACGCCCATCGACTACAGAGAAAAAACCTAAAGGTATTTATACAAAAAGAGGAGAAACATCCTCGAGACCCCTATAACAAAATGGTGGAGATGCAGCTTTATAACAAAACTCTCGATGATGCTAGAAAAATTGTCCCAGAAGCTAGAAATGGCTCAAATTCAATTTCGATAAGAATCACATCAGGCTCTTTACGTGGGTACTCTGGTGTTTCGCTCCAATGCAAGATACAAATATTGGAAACTCGTTTTATTCCGATTTTCCCGAAATGAGGAAAGATGCCGAAATGGGGTGCAAAACACAAGCAATGCCCTTTCTTATATATCCGAGTACATGGCACAGTAGATGCTGTCAAACATGTGTGAATCGTGCACGGAGTTGGAGTCAGGATTGTGTACAGGAAGCAACAACGAGCCCTTTCTGTTGAGGAAAGAATCCCATGATGCCGAAGAAGGGGGCCTCACTATACCAGGTAGATCTTTCACGTGCAGTAGGAATGTTGGATAATGTGTACAAAAGAAACACCAAAGGGGTACTGCATTCTGACACATTCTGTGAAAAAAACGTCTCGCCTCCCTTCTTGGACAGGAACTGAGCGCCGTTGCGCTCCGGTGCCCACGACCCACATGCCCGCTAAAGACTCCCATCGTGAACACCTTCCTCGTAGTGCGTCTGCACTCAACTTTGAAAGAGTGCAGTCTCATTTTCACACAAACGCGTGTAAAGGACTTTTAAAAATCATAAAACTTTGTCATATGTGACTGTGTTTTCCTACACTTTAGCCCTCACCAGCCCCTGCGCTTCATTACTCCATCAAAATGCATGTTTTCGATTGACTTTTGCATGCTTAGTTGTTATCTACAACTTTCGCTGGACATTGAAGTAAGTTGCAATTATCTCTTTGTCGTGTGCACAGTGTGTGGCTAGCAGTGCGGAAAGCCTGCATTTATGATTGTTATTTTTATAAAATAAACACTAATGTTTAGATCCCTTAACTAAGGAAAACGGTTTCCAAAGATTACGTCCGTTTCTGTTGCAATGTAGATCAGCGTTGGTTAGTATGGCTAAACAAAGGGACATAGCTCTAAAAAGGAAAAACGGTCGAGTGCGTGATCCTAGTAAAATGTATAGAGCGTTTGCTGACACAACAAATAGCAGTGCAGAACGAAAGTGAAAACAAACCCTTTAAAACGTAAAAATGGAAAGAAGCACCGTTGATACAAACAACAAGAAGGGCAAAGCCCATACGACTCACATGCTTGACCTTGACCTTTATATGACCTTGACCTTCAGGTGACCTCAAGGTCAAGGTCAAACAACTAAACCTACCAATGACATCAACCCTCATCCAATATATGACGATTTCTTCAATATTTTTGCGCTGATTCTGAAGTGACTCCATGTCTCAGATCACGTATCTTACCCAGATATGATACTTTTAAGAAAGTTTGCGCCATTCTCCATATGAGTTTTACTCGATGGTCATTATTAATTTTTATCGTCATATCCCACGTTAGACAAATGGCCATGTGTCCTTGTTCACGAGTCTATTCCGGACTCGGCACTTTCAGTGTAGGCTACTCCTAAATTATATAACAAGTTGAGTTCAGCATAATCATACTTCGAATACTTCGACTATAAGTCAAGATTCACGAGTCTATTTCCAGACTGAGATCAACCATGTGTCGTGCATCCACAAGTCTAATACAGCCTTGGCACCTCAGTTGTGCACTTTGTTTCATAGTATGAATGAGCTGTGATTTCCTTTGTCCTGTTCAAATAGGAAATTTTCTATACCTCGAAATTTCCTCATATTGTGACTTTTGTCCTTGTAATGGTGTTCGTCCCCTACCATTTTTCAATGTTCCTCCACTGATTATTATAATTATCATTACCAGTTAAATACGAATGTGATTACATTCTCCAATGCCTCAATACGTTTTGCTTATCCCTCTTTTCGGATTAATATTTTATACTTATCACTCTTTTAGGTCGCCTTTGACTTTTTCTTACCATCACTGCCTTGATGATCCATGGCAGCTCCTACTTTCAGTCAGCTCCACTCACGTCTTATGATGATATGTTTCAACCTCTGGATAATGTCACCGATGCCTCACAGTCCTGGCATCATACCTTCGAACTTCAACTTCCCAATGCGACTTTTGACCCTGCGATCCGTCACAAGCTGTCACAGCATGTCATGCTTCCTCCACTAGATGTGACATTGATTTCTTCCGGACTATCTGCAACATTCAGTCAGCCTACACGAATATGTTACAACCAATAGTTGCCGACCTCCAATATGCGTTCAGAGAATTGAACAACACCGTTGACGCTTTAATGAAAGATTCGGTTACTTCATCTGATTCACGAAGTAAACGTAGACTCATTGATTTTGTGAGTGATATCAAACATGCTCTTTTTGGTGTAGTGCGTGATTCCGATCTTCGTGCTCTGGCACAATACGTTCATCAGGCTAGGCTTTGATCAGATACCCAGCATGAAGCCATACAAGGTCTCATGAGTGCCATGAATACTACAAACACGCGTATTGATAATGTTTTTTCATTTGCTAGGCGAAACCACAATGAAATGTATTTTCTAGCTGGCAATCTTTCTAAAACCCTCCCAAGAAGAACATACGTATTGGACTACGTTGATGACAAAACTGACACAGCAAATGGCATCCTATGTCAAAATCGAGCTCGACATTAGAAAGAAGATTGAAGGCATTACAGCTCTCACGCGACACGTCCTCTCCCCCGATATCATCACCCCTGCTGACCTTGATCTCATGTTTACACGCATTCGTTACAGGCTTGTAGAATCATACCCTTCCTACACCATTACTCATACTGACTTTACTTTCTACTACAAGCAAGCTGTTCACTCCTATTCCCGCTATCGCCAATCACTCTTCATCATGCTCACTGTCCCTCTTTCACATACACATGGAATTTTTCATGCATACCAAGTCTTTTCTTTCCCAATACCACTCTCTCCAACGGAACCCCATGTCTCCAAAGTCGACGATCTCCCTTCAGTCTTTCTCATCTCCGAAGATCACACCTATTTCTCTGAGATCAGTTTCATGGATTTGAACACGTGTCATGGTCTCATCCAACGTTCTTGTCATTTTCCCTTTCTCCGCCATCATTTTTCCCAACCTACATGTACTGCTGGCCTTTTCCTCAACAATGATTCAGCTATCAACAACTGTTCCTTCCATATCTATACCAATGCTTTGACACCCACTGTTATCCCCCTATCCCATTCTGAAACCCTCCTCATCAATATTTCAACCTACCACCTTCATTGCCTCAATGATACCCAACTGTTGCACGGCTACCAGTTCTGCACTGTCGATATCCCATGCAACTGTGACTTCTCTGCTCATCACTTCTTCCTCCCTAAACGCATCAAAGACTGCACAGATACCCAATCTTCCACAAAGAAATATCTTCTCAATACAGCTCTTCTTCGACAATTCTTTGACTCGACCACTCTTGCTTCCTTCAATGCAACCTATACAGAGGCCTCACAAATTTCTGTCCTTCTCCCAACTATCAACCTCGCAACTCATGATTTCTCTGACGTCCTCACCACCGACCGCATACTGAAGCTGGACCTCCGTAGAACTATGGAACCAATCCATTCTCCAGTCCCATGCAGACTCCATTTTCCTTGGTGACTGGATCCCAAAAGCTTTACCATTCAACGAATATCTTTTCCCTTTCTCCCTGGCCGCCCTGATTTCCTCTATTCTTTCTCTCTGCCTCATCTATCTGCTTTATCGCAAATACAATGCTATTGCTCTCGCCCTCCTTCTCTCAAACAAAACGACTCTCGCTTCTGCTGCTACAACTTCCACAACACCACATCTAGAGTGGACTTTCCCTACAACTACACCCCCATCTACTGCACAACCACCTCTCGACATCTTCGCCTCTCTACAACCGTCCTTGACTTTTGAACTTTGCTTTCAAATCTTTACAATCCTTTTGCTTCTGGTCATCATCTGCACACGTATAAGACCACGTACATCCCACACTAGCATCTTTCTTTCTATTTATGACTTGCAAGGCTCCTGCATTCAAGTCCCTCTGTTTACTCCTCATGTTTGCCTTCCATCCATCGCTGTCACAATGCCTTCCTATCCTTCCGGACTTACGATCTACTCTTCCCTTACCCGATCCCAACTGCACATTGAGGACATGCAGATTCGAGTTCGCCACCTCCTTTCCAATCAGACTTGGACTGTCCCCAACTCATTCAATCTCAGTTGCTTCCAAGTCCGCAAACTGCGCATAATCCTCTTTTCCCAATCCAACTATGTGACAGTCACATTGAAGCATGGCCCATTCGCCTATGACGTACTCCCACGCCTGACCACTTCATTCGCACCTATCTCCATTACTTCTTAATTCCACTATTGCCATTTAATTCTTGTCCTCTATTTTCACTATCCCAACCACTCAATGATCCATCCTTCCCGATTGTAGTCTTTTTTTCACAAGACGTGTCATTTTATTATGAGAAGCTGAAGCCCTATATCTTTCTTTCACTGTACATATGTACATATTTTTTTGTTTGATTGGACTAAGATGTATGGTATAGCCATTTTTTTCTTACCCCATATAACCAAGGTATTTTGCTCCTCCTCCCCCTCAGTCAAGCTACTTTGCCAAGAGGGAAAACGTTCATATTCATGTACAGGATTGTGTCAACTGATACATCAAAAAAAATTTTTATGTATTTATCGTTTTCTTTAAATATATAAGCAATGTTGCGTTGCTGTGTTTTTTGGTAATGCCTTAATGTTGTCATATTCTTATTGTTTACGTATTCGTAATTCAAGCTTAATTCATTTTCATTACCCAAAACCGAAACTCATGTCCATTTTTCAGCTTTTTTCATAATTAATGTTCAACGGAATGTTATGATAAATCAGTATATAATCATATACATATATATAATGTTTTTCGATGCTAGGATAGAGTAAATAACTAATAGCCATGAAAAAATTATATGTGTGAAGTGTCTTAAATAATTCGTGAACAATGTACATTGATATATCAACAATTTCCTTGTTGATCAAGGGATAGTTGGTTAGATGTGAGACATTATGTGATTGTGTTTTTCTTTTTTTAATGTGTCGTAATATTTTTATGTCATTTTCGGGATGTGAAACACGTATCAGTGTAATGATTTTTGTTAAATATGTAATATGATATTGATGATGTCTGTTTCTCTCTCTCAAAGTGTACCAACTATTTATTCAACCTTTGTTTGAAGTGCAATATAATATAGTGTAATATATATTGGAAAATGTTAATACATATAATTTTAATTTAAAAAATAATAACAATTGGTAATGATAAGATCATATTTAATAAGATGCTAAGAATATTATATAAATGACGATAATAAGATAATTAAAACTTTGAATAAGGCAGAAAATACCATTTCTTTGAAAATTATTTTGGAAAATTTGTTTCGGTCAACCGAAGTTTTTTATCCTTATTGAAGCATTAAGACAAACTCTCAAAATTTAAAATACTCTCATAATTTTACGGAATGAGGACATTCCGTTTTCAGTAAGTTCAGCGGAATGTTATGCTGGAAAAAGCGACTGTTAGGCTGAAAAGTAGAAAGAGATGTATTGTCTCC
>JAWQFJ010016865.1:0-10874 GCA_034096865.1 Theodoxus fluviatilis | reverse complement strand
CCCGAGCCACCTCAGATAGACTGGCATGCGCGGACAGAATTCCGAGGTGCGACAATTATGGGGGAAAGGCAACCTGCGAAGCTTACCAAGGCTGGGCCCGTTCCAAATGCGAGTTATACTGCCTACAATGTGGTAAGCCAGATGTTGACTTCTGCCTCTGTTGTGTTAAGTTCTCAGACAAAGGTGCCTCCACTGGAACGGCACACGTAACCATGCGGCCCTAGATCTGGAGCCTTGAGGCATGGATGTTTGGTATTTCAGTACGGAAATATTTGCGGCTAGCGGCTCTGTGGCCGAGTTATCAGCGCGCTAAACCTGCAGTCGCTTGCGGCTAGCGGGTGCTTAGTTCGAAACTGCGCGGATTCTAGATTTGCATTCTTGAACAAGGTGCTTTACTCACATTGCTTCTCCCCACCCAGGAGTAAAACCGGTACCTGTGAGGGCTGAGTTAGGAAATTGTGAAAGATCACTTAGGCAAGTTCATCCGCAGCCTGGTTGCATGCTCCCCAGGAAGTTGAGATTCTGTTGGAATGATAAAAGAGGTAGACCGGTGAACAGGGGGTAAATGTGTGCGGTTTGAGCAACAATCAATAAGTGGAAAAGTCGCGACAAAATAATGAAAAAAGAGGACCTTTTCCTCACCAAATCAGCCGCAATTTTAAAAACGTCTCTTCAAAAAATACATTTAAGTGTATTGTTTTTCACTCACCACCACTACCACCACCTATCACTGCCACCACCTCCACCACCACCATCACCGCCTATCACGGCCACCATCACCAATCACTGCAACCACCCCTACCTATCACCACCACCACCACCAATCAATACCACTACCACCTATCACTGGTACCACCACCACCTATCACCACTATCACATATCATCACCACCACCTATCACTGTCACCGCCATATATCACCACCATCACCACATGTCACTGCCCCCCCCACCTATCACCACCACCACATATCACTGCCACCACCACCTATCATTGCTGCCATCACCACCTATTCCCAACACCACCCATAACCATTTCCACCATCATCACCACTTGTCACTTCCCCCACCACCTATCACCGCCACCACCGCCTATTACTGCCACCACCACCCATCACTGCCACCACCACTTATCACTGTCACCACCACTTATCACTGCCACCACCACTTATCACTGTCACCGTCACCTATCACTGCCATCACCTAATAACCAGCACCAACTATAACCACCAACACCACTACCACTATTTATCACTGATACCACCACCTATTACTGCTACCACCACCCATCACTGCCACCACCACCTATCACTGCCACCTCCACCTACCACTGCCATCACCACCTATCACCACCTTCACCTATCACTGCCATCACCACCTATCACCACCTTCACCTACCACTGCCACCACCACCTATCACTGCCACCTCCACCTACCACTGCCATCACCACCTATCACCACCTTCACCTATCACTGCCACCACCACCGATCACTGTCACTACCACCTATCACTGCAACCACAACCTATCACTGCAATCACCACCTATCACTGCAACCACCACCTCTCAACTTCAACACTACCTATCACTGCAACCACCACCTATCACCGCCAACACCACCGCTGACTGTCACCACCACCTATCTCTGTCACCACCACCTATCACTGTCACACCACCTATTAATGTCACCACCACCTATCACTGTTACCACGACCTATCACTGTCACCACCACCTATCACTGTCACCACCACCTATCACTGTCACCACCACCTATCATTGCCAACACCACCTATCACTGCCACAACACCTATCAATGTCACCACCACCTATTTATTCTTCAACCATCTATCACTGTTACAACCACCTATCACTGCCAACAACACTGCCTATCACTGCCACCAACACCACCTATCACTGCCACCAACACCACATATCACTGCCAACATCACCACATATTACTGCCAGCTCAACCACTACCACCTACCACTACCATCTATCACCACCACCACCATTTGTCACTACCACCACCACCTATTACCACCATCACCACCTATCACCGCCACCACCACAACGTACCGTCATCATCACCTATTATCTCCACCACCACCTAAAACTGCCAACACCACCACTTATTACTGCCACCACCACCATTTATCATTGCCACCACCACATATCACTGCCACCATCACCATCACTCACCACCGCCACAACCACCACCACCACATATCACCACCGCCATCACTTATCACTGTCACCACCAACTATCACCACCATCACAACTTATCATCACCACCACAACAAACTACCGTCATCACGACCACCACCGCTTATCACCACTACCACCACCTATCACTGCCACCACTACCACGTGTCACTGTCATCACCATCACTTATCACTGCCACCACCACCTATCACTGCCAACACCCCCTATCACATCCACCACTACCACTTATCACTGCCACCACCACCACCAACTATCACTGCCAACACCCCCTATCACATCCACCACTACCACTTATCACTGCCACCACCACCACCACCTAATACTGCCAACACCCCCTATCAAATCCACCACTACCACTTATCACTGCCACCACCACTTATCACTGCCACCAACACCTATCACTGCCACCACCACCACCACCTATCACTGCCACCACCACAATCTACCACCACTACCATCACCACCTATCACGACCACCACCACTTATCACTGCCTCCAAAACCTATCAGTTCAACCATCGCCATCTATCACTACCACTGCCTATCACTGCCACAACAACATATCACTGCCACAACCACCACCACCTACCACTACCACCACCACCATCTCCTATATTTTCCACCACCACATCCTATCACCACTATCATCACCACCTATCACCACCATCACCACTTATCACTGCCTCCACCACCTATCGGTATCACTACCACCATCGCCATATGTCACTACCACCACCTATCACTACCATCACAGCATCACCTATCACTGCCTGCCACCACCACCACCTATCACCACTACCATAACCGCCTATCACCACCACCACCATCACTTATCATTGCCTTCAAAACCTATCACTTCCACAATCGCCATATATCACTACCACCAAATATCACTGCCACCACAACCTATCACTGCCACAACAACCACCACCTATCACTACTACAACCACCATCACCTAATACTGCCCCCACCACCACCTATCACCACTACCACCACAATCACCTATCACCACTACCATCACCACTTATCACCACCAGCACCACTTATAATTGCCTCCAACACCACTTATCACTGCCCCCACTACCTAACAACGCCACCACAACCATGCCACATATCACCACTACCATCACCACTTATCACCACCATCACCACTTATCACTGCCTCCAACACCACGTATCACTGCCCCCACCACCTATCACCGCCACCACAACAATGCCACCTATCACCATCACTTATTATCACCACGAAAACCACCTATTGCCACCACCTTCACCACCACCATCTATCACTGCCACCATCACCACCTATCACTGCCACCACCACCACTTATCACTACCACCACCACTACTTATCACTGCTCCAACAACCTATCACCGCCAACCCTTCTTACCACTGCCACCAGCACCACTTATCACCACCACCAACACCTATCGCCACCTCCACCTCCACCACCATCTATAACCACCACTAGCACCACCACCAATAACTGCGACCACAAAAACGTATCACTGCGACCAGCACCACCTATCACCGCCGCCACCTCTTATCACTGCCACCACTACCACTTATCACTGAAACCACCACATATCACAACCACCACACTTATCGCCGCCGTCACCCTCTATCACGACCACCACTACCGCCACCTATCAACACCACAACCACCCATCACAACCACCACCTATCACAACCACCACCTATCACAACCACCACCTATCACCACCACCACCACCTATAACCATCACCTATAACCACCACTACCACATATTACCACCACCTATTACTACCACCACCTCCTATCACCACCACCACCACCCCCTATCACCACCACCACCACCACCACCACCACCACCACCACCATATATCACCACCACCACCACCTAACGCCATCATCACCCCCTATCACCACCACCACCACCTATCATCACCACCACCACCTATCATCACCACCACCACCTATTACCATCACCACTACCTATCACCACATATCACCACCACCACCACCTATCACCACCATCACCCCCTATCACCATCACCGCCACCACCACCACCACCACCATCACCACAACCACCAACACCACCACCACCACCACCACCACCACACCCACCACCACCACCATCACCACCACCTATCATCACGACCATCCCCTATCACCACCTCCACCTATCACAACCACCACCACATATCACCACCACTACCTATCACCACTATCACCCCCTATCAACACCACCACCACCACCACCTATCTTCACCATCACTCCCTATCATCGCCACCACCACCTATCATCACCACCACCACCTATCATCACCACTACCACCTATTACCACTACCACCACCTATCACCACCACCACCTATCACCACCACCACCACTTATCACCACCACCACCACATATCACCACCACCACCACCATCATCTATTACCACCGCCACCACATATCACCACCACCACCACCTATCATTACCACAACCAACTATCACCACCACCACCGGCACAACCACCAATCACTACCACCACCACCTATCACCACCACCACCACCTATCACCACCACCACCACCTATCAGCACCAACACCACCTATTACCACCACCACCACCACCACCACCTATCACGACCACTACCACCTATCACCATCACCACCGCCTATCATCACCACCACTACCTATCACCACCAACTATCACCACCACCACCCCCTATAACCACCACCACCACCTATCATCACCACCACAACATATCATCACCACCACCACATATCACCACCACCACCGGCACCACCACCTATTACCACAACACCAACTATCACCATTACCACCTCCTATCACCACCACCACCACGACCTATCACCACTGCACCACCTATCACTGTTTCCACCACCTACAACATCACTGTTACCACCACCTATCACTGTTACCACCACCTATCACTGCTTCCACCACATATAACTATTACCACCACCTATCACTGTTACCACCACCTAATACTGTTACCACCACCTATAACTGTTACCACCAACTATCACTGTTACCACCAACTATCACTGTTACCACCACCAATCACTACCACCACCACCTATCACCATCACCACCACCAATCACCATCATCACCACCTATCACCACCACCACCACCTATCAGCATTACCACACCTATCACCACCATCACCACCTATCACCACTACCACCACCTATCTACACCACCACACCTATCACCACACCAACCTATCACCACCACCAGTACATGTCAACGCCATTACCATTACAACCACCTATCATTACTACAACCACCTTTCAACACCATCTCCACCTATCACTGTTACCACCATAATCACTACCACCACCACCTATCACCATCACCACCACAAATCACCACCATCACCACCTATCACGACCACCAACACCTATCACCATTACCACACCTATCACCACCATCACCACCTATCACCACCACCACAACCTATCACCACCACCACACCTATCACCACCACCAGTACCTGTCAACGCCATTACCATTACAACCACCTATCATCACCACAACCACCTGTCAACACCATCTCCACCCCAACCATCTATCACCACCACCACATATCATCACCACTACCACATATCACCACAAACACCAGCTATTACAACCACAACCACCAATCACTGCCACCACCACCACCTATCACTGCCACCACCACCCCCTCTCACTGTTATCACCACCACCTATCACTTATACCACCACCACCTATCACTGTTACCACCACCACCTATCACTGCCACCACCACCACCTATGACTGATACCGCCACCTCCTATCACTGTTATCACCACCACATATCATTGCCACCACCACCACCCATCACCACCATCTCCACTAACACCACTACCACCACCACCACCACCTATCACTGCCACCACCACCACCTATCACTGTTACAACCACCACCTATCACTGCCACCACCACCACCTATGACTGATACCGCCACCTCCTATCACTGTTATCACCACCACATATCATTGCCACCACCACCACCCATCACCACCATCCCCACTAACACCACTACCACCACCACCACCACCTACCACCATCTATCACTGCCACCACCATCACACTAATGAGAAAGCAAAAGCAGATTGTTCATGTTTGGAAATACATTTTCTTTCTAGAGTTCCCGGAATTCACAAAGATCCTCGGTCGCTGTGGCTCTGACGTACAACCGGAACGCAGCAAAACCCCTATAATGATCCTTGTGTTTGTTACCAGCCAAACCACTAACAACTTTGGCGTGTCCGTTCTCTACAGATGTAAGTGGCTCAAGACATTGGTCGTTTGACACAGCAGAATAAATGAGTGAGCGAATGAATAAATGCATGAATGAATGAATGAATGAATGAATGAATGTATGAATGAATGAACGAATGGGATGTTACTGCCCACAGTCTCGGTAGCCTTAGAAGTATATACACATGGATGAATAAAGGAAAGCATAGAACGAGTAAATAACATAGGTTTTAAAGCCTATCAATGTTTCTGGGCTATATAAGACCATTGACTACAAACACCACTATGGTTAGTTAAAGTAGAATGATTACATACATGAAGTTTTACGGCTTCTCAGCCATTGTAGGCTTTGGAAGAACACAGGCTCTGAAATTACCGGAGCTTGTTAGGGTTGGAAGAAGTGAAGTCTCGACTCTATCTTTCTGAATCGCATGGGGAGAGGTCATGAAGCTTTTCTCACTCTCAAACTAACAGGGGGTTTATTGTTAACGACAACGTCTAGTGAGACCAAAGAGAGTCAGTAGTAAGTGTCAAAAACAAGGGACTGCCACGGCACTAAAGTAAAAGTCTCAAACACAGTGAGGTTCTGATGGCCGCGTACAATAATGATAAAAACCGCTGGCGCTGAACCTCCAGGTTTTGGCACACAAAACAAAGATCGGGTTCGAACCCGCAACCTCTCGAGAAAAGAGGGGGAAAAACACACAAAAAACCCCAATAAAACAGGTCGGGTTCGAACCAGCAACCTCTCGAAAAAAGAGGTGAAAAAAAGTTTCAGTGTGGATTCGAACCGGTTCACACATGACCTAACATTACAATAGTCCAACGCTTTAACCGTCTGAGCCATTCGGCAATGAACGGTACTACGTGTTTGTAAAGCAATTATAAATTAAAAAGTCTGTAGGACCTCCAGTAAACATGGAGGGACATGAGTAGTATTTATTCATAGTAGTAGTAGTAGTAGTAGTAGTAGTAGTAGTAGTAGTAGTAGTAGTAGTAGTAGTTGAGAGGCTATATATAGGCCGTGAAGCTTTTGAACGCCCCATCGTAATGTGTTGCCTTCTATAGGGTCTTAGCGCAATTTTCTTATTGCGATAATGTCACTCATCATAGCTTCTGAACTAGGTACGAAACGTCCAGGATACGAAACGACCTGCATCGTAAAAAAAATCCTTCTCTCTCCTTCACCAATGTTCTCGAAATTAATCCTCCTCGAAAATCTCATCGAAATTACGTCACGTTATTCCACGTCAATTGATTACGTCACGCATTTTGCATTTGGACTCTGTTGTAGCGTTTTCTTTGCAATGTATGTCGTAAAAAGTAACTTTTTTCAAACCTCGATTCTGAAAATTTGATACATTTAATCGGACCTAACTTCCAGTTAGTGTGCAAAATGTCAAGGAAATCCGTCCAGTAGTTTTTGAGAAATCAGCCGCGAAGACGGGACAGACAGACAGATAAAGTCTGTAGGATCTCCAGTAAACCTGGAGTTTAAAGAGTAGTATTTATCCCTCCAGGTTTACTGGAGGTCCTACAGACTTTATCCCTCCATGTTTACTGGAGGTCCTACAGACTTTATCTGTCTGTCTGTCTGTCTGCCTGTCCCGTCTCCACGGCCTATATCTAAAAAACTACTGGACGGATATCCTTGAGATTTTGCACACTGACTGGAAGTTAGGTCCCATTCAATATTATCAAATTTTCAGAATCGAGGTTTGAAAAGAAAGTGACTTTTTTACATTTTGGTGTTTCAATGAAAACGATTCAACAGACTCCATTTTGCAAAGTCTGTGACGTCATCATTTGACGTCGAATAACGTGACGTCATTTGCGAGGAGATTTTTGAAGGAGGGTGAATAGAATAGAATAGAATAGAATTCTTCGGCTTGCTTAGGCGTCCAGGGCCTATCGCCGATTCTGGTAGTTCTCTGGCTGTATTTTTATTGTTCTTGGCCCGTATTCACGACGGCGATTTATCTTTTTAACACTCGATTTATCTCCTATCCCCGATTTATCTTGACTTCGGTTTAAATTCTCCTATTCATGACGGCGATTTAGCCCTAAACTCGCGTCAAAGCAGAGTGTTAAACTATTCTCCCGAAGTCGGCAAGATAAATAGATAAACCGGGGTTATCGAGAGAGGCAAGATGGCAGCGATTGTGCTTAAGAAACGAACTCATGACAATCTGTTAAGGAAAAACCGAGTATTCCGAGACCGAAGGCACCCGTTAGAAGTATTTAATGATGAAGAGGTGTTCAGAAAGATTCGATTCCATCGAAAGGAAATCTTGGCCATCACCGACGAGATCCATAAAGAAATCAGTCGAACCCAGAATTATTCAAAGGCACAGCAACCGAAAGAATGACGTCGTCAGGCAAGTCCTTCTTGCGCTTAGATTTTATGTAAGCGGCGCATTTCAGGACCAACACACTCATTTCGGTTTCACTGAAGTTTTTTGCCCTTGCCTTTCTCTCTTTTTTCTTGCTAGCCATTTTTTTCTATCTACTCCACGTATTTAGATATAGATCAGTGTCTACGCGAAGAAAACACAACGTAACCACGGTAACCACACACGGTGTGTGCGTGAATCACTGAATGAGTACGAATGCACATGTCTGGGTTGAACATCTATAATACACTTCCTCCTCTGTGTGACTGTGTGAGTGTTAATTCAGCGTCTATGACATGCCAAAGGAAAGCAAAGCATGTCATAATAGGAGCTTCCTGAACCTATCCATCATGTTTAAAATATATGGTTGATTGTTCCTGGGCCGATAGCTTAGAAATGGATTTACATGCTTTACAAACACTCCGTCATTGCAATTCTCTAATGGCTCAGCTGGTAGAGCGTTCGACTCTTGGTCATGCATGACCAGGTTTGATTCTGCGCTGAAACTTTTTTTTCTTCTCTTTTTTCGAGAGGTTGTGGTTTTGTTGTGTTTTTATGTGTGTTTTCCCCCTCTTTTCTCGAGAGGTTGCGGGTTCGAACCCAATCTTTTCTTAAATGCCAAAACCTGGAGGTTCAGCGCCAGCGGTTTTTTATATGTCTGTCTGTCTGTCTGTCTGTCTGTCCCGTCTCCACGGCCTATATCTCAAAAACTACTGGACGGATTTCCTTGAGATTTTGCACACTGACTGGAAGTTAGGTCCCATTCAATATTATCAAATTTTCAGAATCGAGGTTTGAAAAGAAAGTGACTTTTTTACATTTTGGTGTTTCAATGAAAACGATTCAACAGACTCCATTTTGCAAAATCTATGACGTGATCATTTGACGGCGAATAACGTGACGTCATTTGCGAGGAGATTTTTTGAGAAGGGTGAATACGCCGTATCTGCGAACACTGTCGACAACTTCAAGGCTAGTACGTTAGACTACTTCTGGAAAGACAGCCCTACTATGTATAACCCAACCTGCTGCACCTAGACTGCATAATAGCCGCCACGCATGCAAGTCTAGCACTAGGAACTATTAAAATGCTACACAGCCTACCTCATAGAATTTTTCAAGTTTAAAAAGCTTGATGTAGCCACTGTTTACAATTGGCCCATGCACACGCTGCCATGGTGAAATCTCCGCAGTAAATCTGACCTAATTTCTGATTGGCCAAAACTACGAAAATGTGTCACGGGAAGTAACTCCTGTATAGTTTTGAATCATACAAATTCGCACTTTTAAAAGTCATTTTTCACTGTTTAATAGATACGATCGAAGAGGGAACTTTGTTGTTTTCAATCCCCAATACCATGTACTATCATAATATAATATGGGAACATCGTCCATATTTTGGCTGAGCGGACCTGTAGAAGGAGTTGTTATCCGAAGGCACGCCCTGCGGTCTATGTGTGATTCGGGTGTAATACTGCCAATAAACGTCGTTAAGCTTAAGATTACACCCGAATCACACGGACCGTTAAGGTGCATGGAGTACAGTACCGGTCAAGAGTCACAACAACCACCGACACCGACCATTTCAGCCTTCTTCATGATGCGTTAGAATCCTGCCGTTGTCGTGGTGAACATGGCTGACAACGGTCAGAATGATTACTTGCTTGGTTTTTTCCTTGTCAAAACTTGTTATACCGTCAGATTGTTACCACCATCAGATTTTCTGCAACTTTTCGAAGCGAATCTAGCCTAAAAACCTACCAGTTATGAATCGTGTTAACAGGATTGACTCGTTGCTTGTAGAATGACGGTACTCGGTAGCAGTACCACACACGGTGTGTGCGTGAATCACTGAATGAGTACGAATGCACATGTCTGGGTTGAACATCTATAATACACTTCCTCCTCTGTGTGACTGTGTGAGTGTTAATTCAGCGTCTATGACATGCCAAAGGAAAGCAAAACATGTCATAATAGGAGCTTCCTGAACCTAT
>JAWQFJ010016862.1:20000-33435 GCA_034096865.1 Theodoxus fluviatilis | reverse complement strand
GCGATCTATCATAATAAAAACTCACCTGCTTTTCAGTGTAATGAGCAGGGAGTGGATCCGGGTTCATTTCTGTAGGTCCATTGCCACCAACGAAATGCTTTGAACAAATGAACTGTCTCCATCGTGCCTGGGAGCTGCTTGGCTTTACTTTGAAGTGTAGTCGCCCGCACAAATGCACCCATCGATTGAATTTCTCCGATTCAACAAGTGGGTCGGGCATCGTTATAAAAAATACTCCTTTCATGTGGTCTTGGTGCTTGTATCTTGAATCGCTGTTGCATTTTCCCCAGGAGCAGTGTCGGACCATCTTGCAGCACAGCAATGGGAACGCACGCTAAGGGATGTCCCCGGAAGTTTGTAGAGGTCACTCGCTTATCTCAGAACGTTGTAACTTTATTCACTGTTTACAAGGACGCCACACGTGAAAAAAGGACGTAAATGTATGTACATGAACAGGATCAAGACTAACATCCAGTCTTGCGACTTAAACGCGCACGAATTTAGAGGCTGATCGAGTTATTCTCGAGACAGAACTGTCGCTTATCTATTTTTAGATCGCGCCGTTCGCTGCTTGCCTGCAGACGCTACGCTATGCTTCCGGTCTGGGCAGGTTCCACTGTCCGCACAACAATAGAATGTAATGCTTCTTTCTTGTGCTGTGCTTTATCATCTCTATCTGAATTCAGTTGTGCAAAATCATGATGTAATTTGCGGATTGTAGAGTCAGAGGTTGAAGTTGGACTGACAATTCGTTGAAAATGAAGTGTGTTCTTTGACATAGCGTATGCTTAAAACTATTCCAGCTATATGAGTATATGCAGCGTCTGTGGGATTCAGAGGGTTTTGACACAACATGCCAGGAAATAACTGTGCAATTGTTGGTTGTGGAGCCTACACAGTCCGAAATAGAGGGTTGTCGTTCCACAGAATAAGAAAACACAACGAACCTCAATGGGAGCGAGCACTCATTAACGCTGTGAACCGTGCCGACGCAAACTTCAACAAGGACAGAGCAACTATCTGCTCCAGACATTTCAAGCCAGAGTGCTTCAAAGTCGGTGAGTAGATGTATGTTTTCTCTTTAATTTCATTCTAAGTAATCAAGACTGTTCATGCAATTCCTCATATACTGTATACTATGAGCTCCGTCGACATCGAGTCAAACAGAGTTATCTTTTCCTACTTGTGGGCAAACAGTACTATGGCTTCGTCATATGTTGAACGTTTACCAGCAGACGCAAAAAAGCGGTACTACGAGAAGATTGTTGACGTTGATGGGTTAGATCCGTATCAAATACCAAACAGTTCGTGGTCTGTCGACAAAAACCAGCTGCCGGACATAAACCACGCCAGGATTGTGCAATATTTTGTGCTGGGCAAAAGTGCGTACACGTGCGAAGATTTCGCAGCCTACAACTTCGTCTGTGGTTGGGTGTGTAAATACTAAAGTATCCCATAGGAACAAGTGAAACTTGCTCATTGATTGAGTGGTTGTGGTGGAGTTAACTTTACCGATGTGGTGTTTCGGACAGTCCTACAATGCAGTTGCTTGTTTGGAAATACATGAGCTGGGGAATACAGCTTCAGCTCTGAGGTCTGAGACAAATTTGTTGTGTGCTAGAAAAAGCATGGAGGGGTTGGGGGGTGGGTTAGTTCAAGTTCAGTGTTTGGCCTCTTTAGTTGAATGTTTGATGTAAATGTGTCCAAAAAGTTTGTGTTCATATTCTCTTAAACCATCTGCCAAAGAATTGGAAACAATTTGTGTTGGCAATGTCACACTTTCTTTATGTTAATAGATTCAACATTTGTAAACAAAAGATGTGCTCAGCCATGAGACAAGATAGCGGCTGGTGTACAACATTTTTATTTCCACTTTTACATTCACAAACCCCTTCCACATGCACATTGACAGTCTTGGCACTGCACAAGGTAAACACATTTTGAATAAAGAGCACATTTTTCCACAACAGCACAACTAAAGCACAAGATCAATGCACTATGACAAAGCTGTAACTGTTTTGCCTGTTCGTGTTTTGGTAAAGCGATCTACCAAAGGCCACCTGTTCAGGTGTACCGAATTGTCTGTCACGCAGCCAGTGAAACCCAACACAGCTCTACACAATTCCATCACAGATGTTTACCAGAGCACACGAGATGGTGACAATTTTGTCCAAAGTAGTAACCTGTTCACCTTCTCTTGCGATCAACATTTCAGTTGGTATTACATTCCTCAGTATTGTGAATTTGCCACACAGCACACCAATAACTCTTTCTACATGAATTCGGAGATGAGCTAGATTTCGTGTAGATTCCACCTCCATAGCTGATAGCTGGCTTTTACCTCTTGTGAATGCCGGTATTTTTACCTCTGCACCTCGCATGCCCACCAGTTCTGAAATATCAAAACCTCTGTCAGCTAGAACTAAATCATTTTGCAGTAAGTTGTTCAAATATCCACATTCTCTTGTAATTGCTTTGTCACTTGTTCTGCCACCCCAACCCTCTGAGATAAATGAAATGTGACCATTCGGTGTAATTGAAATAAGGTATTTAATGGTGGTGTTGCCTTTGTAATGAGACCAAGTGAGCGCACTAGCATCAGAACTTGAAGGTCGCTCTATAAATACCTCGAAACAGTCAATGATGGACACAGTTTTGTTCCATGGATATACCTGAAACTGTAATGGAAGCCCTGCTCTGATTACATTTGTATCCGGTCAGAACACTAAGGGTTTCAAGCAATAATACAAGATGTGTACTGTTTCATGAAACACCTTTGATGCAGTTGACCTAGCAATACTAAAAATGTATGCCAGATGTTGCAGTGGCGTATTTAAGCGAATGTGCATCAGTGTGAGCATCAAGGCTTGGAAGGGTTCCAGGGCCCGTCTTCTGTCTTTGGGCATTTGGTCTGAAATAAAATTAAATACAGCAACCAGTGTTACATAATTCTGTATTCCAGTAAAGTATTTGACAGTATCATCTTGATCCTGCAAAGATTCCATTGTTATTTTCTTTTTTGCAAGCTCTTGTTTGAGCTGAACATTTTCAAGCAACAGTCCATTTAATTCTTCTCTCATCGTATTCTCTTCTTCAAGTGTAAGGAAGCTCCTGTTGTTGTCAATGTCCGTTTGGCAGAATGTGCCACCGTGTCCGTCTGTTTCGGGTTTTGGTGCTGTAAAGCTAGCACCTGCATCACTCTCAGTAGATTTACTTTTGTCCTTCTCTTGAGCTCGGCCTTTTCTTGCATTTAGTCTCTCATACCTTTCACCAAGCAACTTTTCTCCTCCAAGCAGCATATCTCCTCTCGTGTGGCCCAGTTTGAGCGCTGGCTTCCAGCTAGGGCTGGTCACATCACGAATGTAGGCTGGTGCTCCTGAAAAAGAGCAGAACATTTTACTCAGATTTATTTACATTCATTGTTAGCAAGGTTAAACATCACGTAAGAACTAAGATCTTGCGTTTTTCACGTAAAAAAACACACGAAATTACGTAAAAAATATTTATGTGAAAGGGTGTCAAAACGCAAAGAATCACGAGAAAAGCGTATGAAAACGTAAGAATAATTTAAGACAGGTTGTCATTACGCAAACTATTTTCAGTAAGACGTATCACCAAAAATGGTCTGAAATAAACTGTTTTGTAGTATCAAAAAGTCAAATCTTGGCCTTTCTTTCTCCCGTGTAATCTGTCCTGCATACTCTCTTTCCGTCTTTTCTAGTATTTTTTAAGTTACAAAACGCAAAACATAACAAATTCTCACCATTTACAAAGTGATCCGAACAAACACGTCGATCTGCCTTAGTGTCAAAAGTGAGTGACTTCAGGTTCAGTTGAGCAATCCACTCACGGCGCCTTTGAGTTGTGAGATCCAGCATTTCCTTGCCTTTTCGCGTTACAATACGCGGTATGACAAAAAAAACGTCGATCATTCTCGCTGTCGTGCCTATTGTGGCAGTTCTTCACACAGCAGGCGATCACCATTGTAGAAACAACAAACTGTCTGCTCCAAAAACAGTCGTGTCTTTCACAGATTTTGTAACCGACGCGCGTTTGCCCACAAGTAGGAAAAGATAACTCCCGTTTGACTCGATCTCGACGGAGCTCATAGGGGGGAGAGAGTGAGAGAGAGAGAGAGAGAGAGAGAGAGAGAGAGAGAGAGAGAGAGAGAGAGAGAGACAGAGAGAGACAGAGACAGACAGACAGACAGACAGACAGACAGACAGACAGACTGACAGACAGACAGACAGAGAGAGAGAGACAGACAGACAGACAGACAGACAGAGAGAGAGAGAGAGAGAGAGAGAGAGAGAGAGAGAGAGAGAGAGAGAGAGAGAGAATCTGTCATCCTTACTTTTCAGTACTATTGTTGCACTTCCTAGATTGGTAAATATGTATTTTAAAAAAACTGAAGTCGAGTTTGTAGGGTCCTGCAGCATAGAATGGGAGTCTAATGTTCAAAGCAGACTCAGAAGAGTAGCCTGTGAAGGGTGAATGCACGGATATGCATACATGTCACATTCCAAAAGACATGATTAACATTTTATTATTATTACAGGAACTGACATATATTCAGGAATGTAATTATGCAGTCATATTGTGTGCTTGTAATTCATTTATTTTTCACAGGAAAAAATGGCGGACGTACCCTTGTTCATGGCAGCCTGCCCACAGAGTGTATGCCTGAGAAATCCATCGCGATTCCTAAGACTACCAGAGCAGCACTAGTAAGTGACGTAAAGATAAGCATTCAACAGGATAACTTTAAATTAATACTTCATAACTAATTATAGAATTTAAAGTGATTACAAAATGGGTTCAGATTTGTAAAATGATATAAAAATACATTTGTAATTCTATTTTGAAATTTTAATTAGACTTTGTGTGTATGTGTACTTTTTAGTCTGCAACATTACTTATGCAAGATAATCTAGATATACCAATGAGTAATTATGTAACTGCATGAGAAAAATCTGCCATACTATTGAAGTTACAAATATCTTGTCTTTCTCTTCTACAGGTTCCACGTGATCCCCCTGAGGTGCCATTGCGAGTGAAATACTTCAATCTGGATGATGTTTGCATATTATAGTGTCTCTGGTCATAGCACAGCAGGAGCAGTCGAGGCCCGAATTAGTTTCGGGCGAAGCAGGAAAGGGGTTAACATGTAAAAACTGGTAGTTACATTTCTACTGCATCTTGTTTGGTTTAATCAAAATTAATATGCACACTTCCACTTAAGTTGTGTTCCATGCGTATGTAAACTTTACAACCATTATTGCTGTTATATTGTGGGATGTTCAAAGCAAGAGAACCACTACCAACATGGGTCAACAGAAAAAAATGTGGAAGGTACAAGTTTGGGTTGATACTGAATGTGATCAGTTAGGGTTAGAGAAAATTAAATGATGAATTTATTTCAAATACATATTTACACATGCATATATTTTTTAGTCATAAACCTGGTAAAGTCTGTATATATTCTGACTCTGTTGAGGGTTGAGAAAGGAAATTTTAGCATGTCATTTGCTTATCACTGCATAAATCATTTCAGCATCATTAAGTGCTCATGTATTATTTTGTTGCAGACCATACTGCTTTCAGTCATGTGTACATAATGGTAGTTGAATTGATTTCTAGAAACTGAAGAAGCTTGACTGATTTTTAATACAAAGTCAAGATGTTGTTAGTTATGCTATCATTTACATATATATAATGAACACAAACCATCCTGTTGGCACAGTGCTGCATGGAACATAAATATGCTATTCTGTTTACTTCTGTTTAGGTTTTGGCAGTGGCACCAGAAGATTACAGGACTGCAAGTCAGACTGCACACAGCCCTGAACCTGTTGACATGGAATGCCAAACTGCTCAAGAGGAATGTACAGTTGCACAGGAAAATCAAGATGTTACATTTGAGAAGTCCACACAGAAAGTATGAAATTTGGGTGGATGCAGCTTCAGCATTGTCCTATGAATCTGTGATCTGAATTCTTTGACACATTGAGTGGAGAATGGACGAATCTGACATCCAGACCATTGTCTTGTCTGCATGATGTTTATTTCTTAGAATATACTTTTATCACAGTTATCTCTATTGAAACAAATTGCAATTTTAGTCTCCCTTACTATGTCATAAAGTGAAGTTGATCTGATAGACTGAGAGGAGGAGGAATATTTTTTTCATCTGCATCTCTGCAGTATGATTCATTCTTTGTTTGTAACTTGTTCCATGTGATTCTTCAATGAAAGTGTTCAATCTTGACATCATGACCTTGCACATGCACATGAAAATGTTACTTTAATTGGCTTTGTGCAGCCAGGTGGAAAATAGTTTTACAAAGCATTATCTTGAAATTAAAAGGCGCTCTGACTAACTAAGCAAATTAAACTGATAGGTTGAATTATTAATCATTTATCTGCAAACAGTTCAACTTGAGTGTGCTCTAGCAGATCCCTAAAGCATTGAAGTTACCACTAGACTCTTCATGATGGGCATGATAAAATTTCCTCATTTGTGCCCAGCAGGAGAAAATTTGATGCGACACCAAGAAACTTGTAGCAATGTAATGCCATTGCTTCATGCTTGTCAAAAAGTGTATAGTGATACAACTTCACTTAGTTGACCCTCCTCACCCCAGAGGCCCAGCTGTGGCCTGAAAAAATGGCCACAGATAATGCTTATATATAAAACTTACTCATTCCCCCTTTTTTAATCAACTTTCCAGTAAAAGTTCCCAAGGCTTTGTCCTGCCTGGAGCAAATTTTCAGAGGTACAATTCTGTTTCTGTCATCTGACAGACTGCTTACCTGGAATTGGTCTTTGATCATGGGAAGGTTTATTTGTCTCTCACACTTTTTTCTTTCATATTTGCTAAGTCCGGAAGTATGTGTTGAATGTACATTTATAATGGGTGTTGGAAAAGTTTAATCAGTCTTTTAATTTACACTAAAAAGTACTTCCATGAGTTAATTAAATATGCATTTGATCCTCTGAAAATTCCAAAAAATATGCTGTGTGCTTACTTCACAGGGTGCAGAGGTTCCCAAGACACCTCTGGTTCAAGTGGTGCAGTTGTTGGACCCAGAGACCAGCAAGACTACCAATGTCCCTGTGGACCTGCCAGACCTGGCTCTAAAGCCAAGCTCTGGACAGGACTGCAGGCAGCCTGTGTTGCCCAGAACAGGTCCTGCCAGCAGAGAGAGGCTTGGCCCACAGCCCCACCTGCCTGCCTGTGCTCCCTTCCCTGTTCTGCTGATTGGACCTCGGGAGAAAAAGCTTCTGTCCCAGCTGTGTCCCTTGAAGGCCGAGTCCATTAAGGAGGAAGTGCATTGGTCCTCCCTTCAGCAAAACCTCAGTGTTGACTATAAAGAGCTGACTGTGCCTCCTGTTGCAGTGATGAAGGAACCGATGGAAGAAGATGGATTTCAGAGCTATGACGAGAGAGGAGTGGCCTCGACTACACAAGAAGATGCAGCGCCTCTAGTAGTAGTGAAGAAGAAACCAGTAGATGAAGATGGTGATGCTCAGCGCTATGATGAGAGAGAAGTGGCTTGGCCTACACAAGAGAATGCAGCACCTCCAGTGGTAGTGAAGACAGAACCAGTAGATGAAGATGGTGATGCTCAGTGCTATGATGAGAGAGAAGTGGCTTGGACTACACAAGAGAATGCAGCACCTCCAGTAATAAAGACAGAACCAGTAGATGAAGATGGTGATGCTCAGTGCTATGATGAGAGAGAAGTGGCTTGGCCTACACAAGAGAATGCAGCACCTCCAGTAATAAAGACAGAACCTGTAGATGAAGATGGTGATGCTCAGTGCTATGATGAGAGAGGAGTGGCTTGGACTACCCAGGAGTGTGCAGCACCTCCAGTAATAAAGACAGAACCAGTAGATGAAGATGGTGATGCTCAGTGCTATGATGAGAGAGGAGTGGCTTGGACTACACAAGAGAATGCAGCACCTCCAGTAATAAAGACAGAACCAGTAGATGAAGATGGTGATGCTCAGTGCTATGACGAGAGAGGAGTGGCTTGGACTACCCAGGAGAGTGCAGCACCTCCAGTGGTAGTGAAGACAGAACCAGTAGATGAAGATGGTGATGACTAGTACATCTGACAGCAGATGAGTTTGCATTGCTTCCAGTGGAAGTGAAGATGGAAGCAGTAGAGGATGATGATGCTCAGTGCTTTGAAGAGACGGGTACATCGGAAATGCGGATGATTGTGCCCTCAACGCCAGCACAGAGGCAGACATGCAACACGCTATGGACCTATTCTCCACGGCATGCACAAATTTCGGCCTCACCATTTCCACCAAAAAGATTGAGGTTCTGTAACAACTGGCCCCAGGAAGTGCTTATGTTGAGCCATCAATCTATGTCAACGGCCAAAAGCTCAACAACGTTGACAGGTTCACGTACCTCGGCAGCACGCTCTCACAGGCAGTCCACATAGATGACGAGATCAACGCCAGAATAGCCAGAGCCAGCGCAGCTTTTGGAAGACTCCGTCCAAACGTTTGGGACCGTCGAGGCATCAAGCTTGCTACCAAACTAAAGGTCTATGCTGCTGTTGTTCTCCCCGCTCTACTCTACGCTTGTGAGACTTGGACTGTGTACAGCTGCCATGTCAAAAAGCTAAATCACTTCCACATGAACTGCTTGAGAAAACTGCTGAAGATCAGGTGGCAAGACAAAGTGCCCAACATGGATGTCCTGGCACAGGCTGACATGCCCAGCATTGACACCATGCTCTGCAAGGCACAACTATGTTGGGCTGGTTACGTCGTACGCATGTCTGACAAGCGCCTTCCTAAAAAGGTGTTCTACGGAGAACTCCTGCAGGGCAAGCGATCCCTTGGCGGACAAAAAAAGAGGTACAAAGACACCCTAAAAGCCTCTCTGAAGAACTGCTGCATAGATCTTGACAGCTGGGAGAGTGTTGCTTCTGACCGCTCTGCCTGGCGCAGTAGAGTCCATGCTGGTGCAGCAGCTTTTGAACAGAGAAGATCGAGTGATGCTGCTGTGAAGCGAGCCACCAGAAAGTCCAGAGCCAGCAGTTTGTCTTCCCCTGGTCAGCCACCTGCACTTCCCTGTCCACACTGCAACAGACTCTTTCGGGCCCGGATTGGTCTCACCAGCCATCTGAGGACCCACAACCAGATGAAATGATGACATCTATGGTCCTCATCGATCCCGATGGACGAACATCACATCGGAAAGGAAAGGCGTACAAGATTTTAATGGGTTGAAATGTGTGTGTGTATGAGAGAGAATTTGGGGGTCATGTGAAACAGACCACATATCTCTGAAATGAGATAGAAATAAAAGAAAAACGCATTTAATTTCTGGTTTACTTTGAAACTTATTTCCTTCAACCCCCACTTCCCACCAAAACTCCACCAACCGACCTCCCCACCCCACTCCCTACCACAAAGAACAGCCCACATATTTTGGAAAAGTGATGGAATGGGTGGAGCTTTGTGCTCCAGGCTTGATGGGGAAACAAGCACAGGCATGGGACAAATCGTAGTCACCATTTACATCCTTGACTGTCCAAGTGTACAGAGGGGTCAGCCAGTCTGAGGCTGTCCTGGTATGTGGAGTATGTGGAAAGCTGAGCATCCTGCAAGGTCTTTCCATACATGCTCAAACGTTCAATGGGGCCAAGTGTGTGTTTGGGTGAAATCTTAATGGCAGACCATAAGAAAATACCCTTCACCTCGCCGTAATTGCCAATAATATTTTATACTCTTCTTGTGGTGGCAAGAAAAATTAGCATGCCAAGAAAAGCCATCAGGTGGATGTCTACATCAGACACACACTCATCGGAGTACATTACTTATGCTCATACAGGAGCACATCACACATTTTGCATCTGCTCATGCACACACCTACGTTGGCACACTGGCATAAGACTTGGGGTGTGTTTTGGAGTTGGAATGTAGAAATGGCCAAGAAGCATCTAGCTGATGATGCTGAGCTGCAACTAGCCACACAGGTGGCACAAACCAACTGGCACACAACACACAATATGGACACCCCGAGGGACTTCATGGCTAATGCATTGAAATGGAAGGTCACAGCTCCACACTCTGCAAGTGGCACATTGAAGTAGCAACTCATTCTTCTAGTTTGCAGCAACTACAAATCATATGCAGGGCTCATAGGTGTTTATTATGTAATCTACAGGTTTCATTGAAATATCACCACACATAGTGGAATGACAGATAAGAAACACAGGCATCAATAAAGTCTGCTTTGAAAGACAAGTACAATGCCCCCTCTTCCCCCATCTTAATCACAGAGGCTCATTCTCTAACTTGGACACTGACTAAGATAACTACATCACCAGACTTGTCAGGCGCTGTCTCTCGATTACTTATGCTCACAAACAGCAAGTTCTGTAGTATACATGTACATCGCTTTAATTTTGACTGGATTATCTGGACATGAATGTTACACACATTTCACATGATTATTAGCACGGAAATGCCTATAAGTTAACCTGAACATTTCCATACATAACAGCTTTTGGTCAAAGATTGCTTACATCTGGAGAGTTGCAGAGTAAGCTGCAGAATGTTATCTGTTTGTAACCTTGCAGTAATTTTTGGTTAGTTGATAAATTTGTTTGCAACTGAGGCGGTCATAAAATCTGAAGGCATACATAGCAAAGCCCAAGATAAGGCACGATAGTGACCTAGAGGCCTCCAGAAGATGCCTTGGACAGCCCTGCTACCAGTGTCTCATTCAGAGTGCCTTACACACAGACTTACATCCTCACAGAGACACACACACACACACACACACAAGAAACTATATGAATGAACTGCCAAAGAAGCAAGTTCATGGGTGTATCATCAATTACCAAGGGATGTGCCAAATTTGCATTTTGGTTAAAGAGATATAACACTGTCATGTCTGATGAAGGCATCAGTGTTCATGTGGATGTGAGCAGAGCCTGAAGTTGGACCTGCAAATGTTCCCAGATTAGGCATGTAATAGCTGCGGCAGGGTCTGCTTGATCTCTCTCTCTCTCTCTGTCTCTCTCTCTCCCCTTCACGCACACACTCACTCTCTCGCACTCACACACACACACACACACACACACACACACACACACACACTCAAATCCCTAACACAATAGTTCTGCCATATATCACTTCATGTTATGGATGCTGGAACGGTGGGAATTTCACTGCCACTGCACTGAGTTACAAACATGTTTCATGCAAGAGTTTATATAACATCCAATATTGAACACAGGATGCAACTTTATGCACATAATATTTATCTCCATATATCAGTCATGTCACTTCATCTCCCAGCGAACCATTGCAAGTGCAGCAAAGTCCTCATGTCCACACCCGGAACCTGTTAGACATTCCCCACATCACACACAAGATGATCAACCCCAGGCCAAGGATGAAGTTGGCTGTATAGAAAACTTCAGGACAAGGGAAGACTGGCAAGAGAAGAGTAGAGTTGAGATGGCTGAGGTGAGTCGACTCCAACATCACAGGTGTATCGTGCCGTTCGTGTCTGTCGTGATGCAGAATCAAGGAGAGAGATGGCGAGGCGTCCGTTTAGGGTACCTGCTTTATTCGACTGACCACAAGACGAGTGGGGAAAGTAGGACGCACGGGGGAGAGACCAGGAGCCGAAGGGAGGGAGGGAGATAACTCGTCTTGGCATACTAGCTACACGTAACATCCACCCCCCCCCTTCAAGATAATGGACACATGATTATTAATTTCTTACGCAAGGATACAATATGAAGACTAGAGTCTTTGATCAAAATTGCCACTATGATGATTACATAAATCTATGAACACTCAGACAGAACAGTTCATGTTGTCGGACGGCATGGTCGGGAGTTGGCCCTGGGCGGATTGCTGCTTCAGAGCCTGGGCTCATAGTAGCAGACGATGGAGTTGTCGCTGTGAGTGTGAGGTCTCTCAGGTAAACGGCAGGAATGAGGTCAGAGGTCAAAGCGTGCAGTGGGTTTGGACAGCCGCCCAGACCGTAGTCTTACTGGAGTTTGAAAGATGCGTATGCGACTGCTTATCTTCCTTGCTGGGGCAGGGGCAGGTGGATGGGGTGCATCAGGTCGTTGTGTCATCTGGGGAGCGTGTTCATGGGACAGTGTCAGGGAGTGGGGCACGGGACAGGGCGTCAGAAAGGTGGAGCTCCTTGCCAGGTCGGAAGACGAGGTCGAAGTTGTACACTTGTGTACGGAGCAAGAGAGACTGTAGGCGATTGGGTGCTTTTGAGAGCGGTTTCCTGGCGATGGCAACGAGAGGTTTTTGGTCTGTGACGACAGTGAGATTTCTCCCGTAGGTGTAGTGATGGAACTTTTCCAAGCCAAAAACAACAGCGAGCATTTCTTTTTCCATCTGGGCATAGTTCCTCTCGCTAGGAGACAGAGAGCGACTCGCGAAAGCGATGGGCTTGCCATCTTGGAAGGTCAAGGTCATGTAAAGGTCAAGGTCAAGCATTGAGTCGTATGGGCTTTGCCCTTCTTGTTCAGTATACATGTACTGTGTAAGTTATGTGAGGATTGGTTGGGTGTGAATATTGCTTTTAATATTTGTTGGTGTGTTTGTTGAATAGATGGCCAGTCAATTGCTGCCAGACTGGGAAAACAGCCAGGATATGGTGAAAGTGCTGCAGGAACTGGCAGGTTGTGGCCTGTCCATCAGCCAGGCAGAAGCCCTGAATATCGACAGCGAAATCTACAAGGATCTAAACTGTGGCATCACACCTGCGATGATGAAGGCAGCACTTGCAAGAGCAGACTACCAGCGCCCTTGCGAAGATGAAGACCACGCCAAGAAGGACGTGAACTACATGTTGGTTTTCCTTCAGCAGAGTCGACAGAAGCTGGAAGATGCCATAAATGTTCATGTTAACCCTTCGTCTGTCGACTCTGTTGAAGGAAAAGCAACATGTCAGAATAACAGAGGGAAGCGACACTTGCTGTGTCACCAGCTGCTGATGTTGGACACCATGCATGAGCATTTTTCCAGAGAGTTTTCTGTCCACATCATTGTTGAGCCTCATCTGCTGTACACAAAGAGTTGTCGACAGAAGAAGCTCGCTCTTCCCAGCCCTGAACCCATTTGTGAGTTGGAAGTGGAAGAACTGTCTGATGCAGAGAAACTTGCTCTGCAAGAGGACATTGACAGTGACCTTGATGATTTAGAATAGTGTGTGTAATAGTGTTTTGAATTTTAGTGATGGCATATTTTGTTCTTGATACTGATGGAACCAGTGCACTGGGAACCAATCATGCATTCTATCGCGGTATATACAACGACCCAGTTTGTCGATCGTGAGATTTTGTTCGATTGGGGATTGTCACACCACATGACTACAGAGATAAAACAAGTACCTCTGCCAGTGCTACCCCCTGAGTGAATGCG
>JAWQFJ010016862.1:0-15000 GCA_034096865.1 Theodoxus fluviatilis | reverse complement strand
AGTTCACGTGATGAACTGTCAGTGAAGGCTGATAAAGTTTCGTCCGCTGACGAAATGTGCCCCGTAAGCTATGTCAAGTGGCTGTGGGTAGACAGAAAACTCAATGGAAGACTGCCCTCATTTCTGACTGCAGGGAGAGACAACGCATAAGGTATTACGAGTCTTCGTTTTTGCAACGTTTTCCTCTCCTGAGTGAACTATCTCCTGACCACCCTGTGAGGAGAAATTGTCTTTAGAAATTTCTCCAACTCCTGAGAAAACCACCTGCGAGAAAACTCTGACCCCCTCTCGCCTCGCTCCCCTCCTCGTCGCCATTTCAAGTCGTCTTGCCTGCCGTTCTGCCCGCCACAGGAAGGATTTTGCCGTCTGCTAGACTGCCCCACCGGACGTCTGTCCACGCGACCCCCGCCGGGACTTCTACATCTCCTGGACCCAATGCAAGTCACGACCTCAACCTCCACTACAAGAATCGAGAAATAACGGCTGCCTCCTCCCCTGATGCGAGGAAAACTCCCGTTTCGTTGTGTGTGTGAAGTGCGTCCATGAATGGACATCCCCCCCAAAAAAACTATCCCATAGTGTGTGTGGAATTTCATTCATTGGAAAGCGAGCCAGCTTTGCTCGCTCCGGATTGGCTGAACGCCACGACAGGTCTGAGCTGTGAGTATAGTTTCATATCTGGCTTGGCAGCCCTTTCAATTAGTTATTATCTATTCTGGGGAAGGGTTCATTACATTTTGCAATGCGTTTCAGTATCACCATGCCTTATTAATTATTGTGTCGAAATTATCACTCATGACCAATTTGTTTATTGTTGATTAAAACTGAATTTGAACTTTGATTTCGGTATCCCAGTCATCATTTACGTCCATACGTCATCCTTGTGTGAATGTTTGATTGGAAGGTGCCAAGTAGTAAAGAAGTACCCTAGACATTCAACGAGCCAAAAGAAAAGATTAATAATCTTGTAACACTACTTGTAACACAATTCAATTCAATTCTTGGACACAGCTGCCGATTCCTACATTTCTTTACCCCAGTGTTCCTCCAGAACGTGTTTTATCCACTAAAATTGTTTAGGATCTTCATATAGTACGTAGGTACCTCCATATGTTTCTGAACATGGGAAACTACTGGTACCAGAACAAATATTTTTGCCCTAACGGCACGGGGGTCTCTTAGGAGCTAGCATGCCAAATTTCCTAGTAGAAGCACATTCAGTACTTCTTGTAGAAAGCTGTTTGTAAGGGAAAGGTGACCATTTTTGTGAAGTGACTATAGTCAAAGATTTTCTTTGGGAAAATCATTGCCATTCATTGTTTTTTATCATGAGAATTATTTTTAGAGCACATTCCACAGTTTCTCAGAATGTGGGAAAACCAGTCTTTATTAATAATTTATGTAAAAGGTAAAGGTGTGGTTTTTTATAGCGACTTACACCCTTTGTCTGGGTCTCAAACCGCTTACACTTTACCCCCTGATCACTGGGCATCTTCATCAATCCTCACTGGTACCTCACAACAAACATAGTGACAGACATTTAAGACGCACACAGTCAGGTACCAGCACCAACTCCGCTCCCTGGGGAGTATTCCAACCCGATGCTGGCGCTTGGCCGCATACAAGGGTTAATCGCACAACGTTTTTGCCAATATTGCCCTCACAGGTACCCGGTTTTACTCCTGGGTGGGGAGAAACAATGCGAGTTAAGCATCTTGCTCAAGGATGCAACTCTGGAAACCGCGCAGCTTCGAACGCCGTACCCACTGGCCGCAAGCGACTGTAGGTCCAGCGCGCTAACCACTCGGCCACAGAGCCCCACTACGATTTTTTTTCTTTATTGTGTGCACGATGTGTGGTTGACGGTGAGAAATCCTGCATTATGTTCGAATTGAAAATTCTCTCGCAAAGAGACGTAACTCTACATTCTGACCTCCCTTTGTCGCCAAATTATTTCAAGTTATTCCATTTGCAAATATGACTGTTTAACGACAACAACCCTATTTTCTTAGTATAATTAGGAGATTTATGTGGTTATTTTTCTTTAGTTGACCTTGCTATGACAAGGTCACTGGAGGTGTTCAAAGTGATTTTTAAGTGACATTAAAAATAACTTCCAAACTTTATCATTTTGTTAGGGATATGCACCTGCTATTCTCTCTCTCTCTCTCTCTCTCTCTCTCTCTCTCTCTCTCTCTCTCTCTCTCTCTGTCTCTCTCTCTTTGTAGTTATTGAATGTCAGGTTGTAATATTCTCTGTAATTCTGTATGTCTTTGTAATAAATTTCAGTTATCTATATAATATGCAGTTAAAAGTTTGAATATGTTTGCATCTCTCTCTCTCTCTCTCTCTCTCTCTATCTATCTATCTATCTATCTATCTATCTATCTATCTATCTATCTATCTATCTATCTATCTATCTATCTATCTCTATCTCTATCTCTCTCTATATCATCCAGAATTATTTATTACTAGAGAAAGTTCAGGATGCAGCAAAGTTTAGTCCTGAATTTTTTTCATTTGCAGTTCCTTCCACTTGGACTGATGGCAGATCATGAGAAGTATCATATAGTGTGCATGTACACATTTTTTAATGCAAATCATTTGTACTTCTGGCTTATTCCTAGAAAAAGCTTGTATGATTCTATGCTATGCAAATAGCTTACGAAAAAGTGATGAATAGGAGTACACTAAACACACTGTTTTAAGGTTTGATGGTATGAATGCAGGTTTGACTACCATTGCCTGATTATGAAACGGCTTGGCCGTTCCAGCACTTTAATGCCACTAACTACCCAGCTGTCTGTTCCAACATTGGAGAAATGCACAAACAGGTGTATAGAACTGACCAGCAATGATGCACCAGGAAGATAGAGAGAGCTGCATGCTTCTAAAGCAAAGTGGGAATGTACAAGTATGTATGCACCAACACTTGCATAAGTAAGCTTTAATGCATTGGGTCACAAGAATGCATGGATATGGGTTGTTAACCATTTCCTGTCTTGGTTATTTCATTCAAGGCAGTGTAGGCATTCCTTTATTTTTTCTGGTGTGTGGTACCGTTTGGTTTTCTTTTTGTCTTCTTCTTTTCCTTGAGTGTGTGTGCGTATGTGTGATTTTTGGACAAGTTCAGTGCTTTATTTTAACTTCAGTATCAGTTTTATGTTAGGTGTTTGTTTATTTGACTGCTTGTATCAAGATTTTTATTTAACTGCATATGATTTGTCTGCTATATATGCACTGCTCTGAAGTAAAGTGCACTTATTTCAATTCCCACACCCCTACTGCATGTATGGAGAAAAGCTAATCTAATTCAATTAAAAAACCCAGTTACTTAAAAATGAAGATTAGAATAAAGTGAAGGACGTGAATACATTTTGCTTCAGAACTTATTGATGTCTTCCAAAGTTATTTATAATTTAAAACAAAATTTCTTAAATCTACTTTTGCTCACTCCATAATCATTTTGCATCAAATTCATGATGTCATTTGGCATAAGTTGTATTTATTACTTTGCCTTGCTTGAATGCTCACAGTGACTTGTGTGCAAATGAGGTGGATGTGGACTTTGATCCTTCTTTCTCATCTTCCTGAGATAGATTAGTCTGGTTTGAGTTGGTAGCAGCTGTGGACTGGAGAAGGTGTACATAGAACTGTGAAATACTTGTGAAAATGTCCTTCCTGTACATACAGTGCGTGCATGCTCGCACACACACACACACACACACACACACACACACACACACACACAACACACACACATACACACACACACACATATACACAAACACACACACACAACACAAACACACACACACACACACACACACACACACATATACACACACATACACACATTCATACCACCATTTCAGCTGCTGCTGCTGGCTAATTGTACATAGTCCATTGTGATGAATAAAACTATGTCAATGTGATGGTAGTTCTGTTCTCTGTCTTGCCCCCCCCCCCTCCCCCCCACTCCACACACACACACACCCACACCCCCATGCATGCAAGCATGCGCACACACACACACACACACACACACACACACACACACACACACACACACACTTCGTGGAGGTAAGCTGCCTCATCTCTGATGTCTGTTTCGCCATCAAAAGTACGATCCCAGTGATGCAGGCAACTGAACTGAAATCCCCTTGCATCTCCCCCCCTCTTCAACCCCCCCCCCCCTCCTCCCCTCAGCATGGAGGACAGCTGCATCTTACAGCGTCTCCTATCTGGTCATCACCATGGGATCCCAACCAGCTGGCCAACCCATCCCAACCAGCTCTACTTGGATCCACCAAGTTATAGAAAACAGTTGTGATACTGTTCGTAGATGTCAGTGCATTTTATGAAAATTAGATACACACACACACACACACACACACACACCCAAGGTCCTCATAGGTGGAGGACTGCCATGAATAGATAATATCTGCAGCGAACGAAGTACATGCTATAGAAAAGGTTTAGGATTAGTCAATGAAAGGTATACAATCTTAAAAAAAATCCAAAAATCAAGACTCCAAGAATAAAACTGAAACTCAGCTTTGTGGAATCCACTAAGGGACAGTAAATGTTGCTATAGAAACATTTTTGAGTGGGCAATGATATTGTACCATGCTAAACGCTTAGAAAAATTCTGCAAAAAAGGGGGTGGTTTTCGAAGTCCTGTGAAACTGGTGCCAAACATTCCTGGACAACAGCTTGTGATGTACAAGCTAGAACAACGTTCTAGGCATGAATTTAGCCCCCTCAAACTGTATATGCTGACACACTGTCAAATTAATGCACTGTAGCAACATGACAAGAAGTTCACAACTTGGGGCAAGAGCAGCATAATTGCTATGAGGTGGTGTTGCTGTTGGGTGTGTGGCTCATAAGCTTTCACAACAAGAGAAGGGAAGTAAATCTGGCGGTACACAGAGGAGACAGAGATTGACACACCAGCACGAGATGTACACAGCTCAGAGGAGACAGAGACTGGCATGCCTGCATGAGATGTACACAGCTCAGAGGAGGCAGAGACTGACATGCCTGCATGAGATGTACACAGCACACAGGCGTTGGTCGCTCTGGACGCTTTTATGTCAATGGCCACTTCACCTGTCTGTCATCCAACATTGTGTAAGCTCTTCGCTGACAACTTTGCAACAAGATAGGAGAGACGTACAGAACACGTAACGTGCGCTTCACTAAACACCACGTACGTGCTTTCCGTCTCTCCTACCACTCCCCAGTCTCCACGCATTTTAGCAGCGACAACCATGATTTGTCTCGCATTTCTGTGTATGTGCTTTGGCAGAACCGCCCACTTCCCTCTCCTCCTCCTCCTCCCTCTCCTCCTCGCACGTGACACCATTAATATGCATCAATCCATCCATCTTTCCATCCGTCCATCCATCCATCCATCCAGCCATGCATATCCATTTATACGTCCATAATTTATCCATTCGTTGTACACTTGGTGGCTCGTTTGTTCAATTGTTTATCATCTGTTTATCTATTCCTTCATTGGTTATTTGTTTATTTATTTATCTATTCGAATGTCTGTCTCTCTGTCTGTTTGTCCGTCCGTCTATCCTTCCGTCTCTCGATCCCACCTCCGTCCGTCTGGCCGTCCGTCCGTCCCGCCGGCTGGCTGAGAGGCCGTCTGGCTGGCTGGCAGGTTGGCTGGCTGGCTGTCACTCTGTCTTTCTCTAATGACTGTCTGTCTCTCTGTCGAAGTATATAATCTATGTATTTGTTTGCTGTGATTATTTATCATTTCGGTCAACAGTGGTGAGAAAATAATAATAATAATAATAATAATAATAATAATAATAATAATAATAATAATAATAATAATAATGATGATGATGATGATGATGATAATAATAATAATAATAATAATAATAATAATAATAATAATAATAATAATAATAATGTGTGGATTTATAAAGCGCCTTGCCAATGAGTTAAGACATGCTCAAGGCGCATACATACACAACCATACAATATACAATAACAGTCAATCACCTCTAAAACAACTTAATAAACTTAATAAAAACGGCTGGCGCTGAACCTCCAGGTTTTGGCACTAAAAAAAAAAGATCGGGTTCGAACCCGCAACCTCTCGAGAAAAGAGGGGGGGAAAACACACAGAAAACACAAAAACAGGTCGGGTTCGAACCAGCAACCTCTCTAAAAAAAAAAGAGGGGGGAAAAAAGTTTCAGCGCGGATTCGAACCCGTTCACAATAGTCCAACGCTTTACCATCTGAGCCATTCGGCAACTGGCGTTACTACGTGTTTGTCAAGCAATTATAACATTCTTTTCCGTAAACTCCCTCGCTTCGTATTTTGCACTGTAAATTGTAGAAAAATGGATGATAGTTCATGAAATTTGAGTGGTCTTGTACATTTTAGGATACTCAAGGTCTATTTCTGCCAAGTTTAATATTGATTCACTGCCATTAGGCCACGCGAACAGACTACCAAGTTGTTGCGCTCAGATGGAGTGGCTGTTCGAAGGTTCGGACCGGCCGCGCGGGTGGACAATTTTGACTGTAAAATGGTATTTTTTTAAAGCAAAGGCGATTTTTTCTTCTGGGGAGGATCACGAAAACTATTTATGTAATTGGTGAGCGCTCGTACAGCGTGGGAGAAACGCTACTGGTGACGGGAGTGAAGGAAAAGGCGAAATATTATCGCCATTCCGTCAACTGATTTTGAGGAGGGAGGTTATCGAGTTTACGACCTTAAAACATCACTTTCTTTTCAAACCTTGATTCTGAAAATTTGATACATTCAATCGGACCTAACTTCCAGTAAGTGTGCAAAATGTCAAGGAAATCCGTCCAGCAGTTTTTGAGATATCAGCCGTTAAGTCGAGACAGACACACAGACATACAGATAAAATTACGTCACGTTATTGATTACGTCACACACTTTGCATTTCGCCATTCCATCAATTGACTATTTAGGGAGGTGCTTTCGAGTTTATGACCTTAGAAAACCACTTTCTTTTCAAACCTCAATTCCCAGGTCATGCAAGGTCATCATCCACCACCTCACAGTCCACAGCAACACCATTCGGGTTAAGATAGTTTTAGTCACTGGTCCCTTTTGCACTGCACAGAGGGACAATATAGGTCAACTTCGGTCTTAACCCTAATCACAGTCGTTAAACGAACTCCACTGTAATCATAGGGTAGGCAGACCACCTTCCACTATCCTAATAAGGGTTGGCAGCCACCTAACCCACCCCCATTGGTTAACAAACAACAATACTGCAAACACCAACAAGGGAGGAAGGGCGCTCTCGTCACAGAAGGGATTCAGCAAAGTAATAGTAGCAAAGACAGGCAATCTTGTATTGGACTCAAGCACTAATGGGCAACCAGTGGAGAAAGCGGAAGAGAGGAGTGAGATGATCTGACTTTTTTGACTTATAGATGAGTCCAGCTGCAGCATCTTGCACTCTGTTAAGTGTAGCTAGTAAGCCAAGAAGAGTTATCTCCCTCCCTCCCTTTTGGCTCCTCGTGTCTCCCCCACGTGTCCTACTTTCCCCCGCGCGTCTTGTAGCCAGTTGAATAAAGCAGGTACCCTAAACGGATGCCTCGCCGTCTCTCTCCTTGATTCCGCATCACGACAGATGCGTACGGCACGAAACATGGTGGCAGCGGTGGGATTTGAACCCAAGCCTTGGAAGAGTGTTTTGATCGTCTCGGTAGATCTACGCAGATCTCGCCAATTGGGCAGTTTCATTCTTTGCTTGCTCGCGAGCCAATCGTAGACGAGCGTAGATTGAGCGAGGCAGCTTGAGAGGGAGGGTGAAAAACCCGAGAATGACCTGGCTTTGAGTCAGCCAATCACAAGCCTTGAAAATGGACGCCGCTACGTGACCCAGATTTTGCACTCAGCTCGCACTCAGCTGCGCAAATGTTGTGCTCCGCGTGATTCGGGTGTAATACTGCCAAGAAACGTCGTTTAGCTTAAGATTACACCCGAATCACGCGCACCGTTAAGGTGCATGGAGTACAGTACCGCCGAGCAAGACGTTTGTCACAAAACACAGATACGTTAACGCGGCCGGATCTTAGCATAACTCCCCGGGCGTGCGAAGTCAGTCAGGCGGAGTGGCGGGTGCGGTCAAAGGTCAGAATAACCACCGACTTCGACCATTTCAGCCGTATTCATGAGCCAGGTCATTCTCGGGATTGTCGTGGTGAGGTGCCTAGCTAGTGAGATTCAAGATGGCGGACAGCATGAGCATCATGTCACTAGGAGTGACGTTTTTGGACGAGTCTTCGGTTAACTTTAACTTTCTTGGTTTACGGTAAGGTTTGAGGTTATTGTGTAAATTGAACATTTTTTTTACCACTACCTATGCCCTGATAAGTGACTCCTGAGCCTAGTGCAGTCAAAGACCCTATGTACACTACCGCGCACTAGCGATTTTCCTTTACGCAAAGGGAGGTCAGAATGTAGAGTTACGTCTCTTTGCGAGAGAATTTTCAATTCGAACATAATGCAGGATTTCTCACCGTCAACCACACATCGTGCACACAATAAAGAAAAAAAATCGTAATCTACTTCAATTGTCCAGCTGAGATTGCAGCGAGGTGACAAATTAAGGCACACATGAGTCAGCGGAGAACGAATTATCGAATATTTTCAGTGTCGAAGCGTCACAAAACATAAACCTTAGTCTCGGTCGTCGCCATCTTGGATCTTCGCTCGCTGCTGGGGTAGTTTCTTTTTTAGCTAGCTCTTACTGCGAAGCAAGATCTTGCGACCAAGATCGACTACCTATTTTGAAACCCGCCCCAGGCATCCGCCCAGCATGCCAGCCATCTGGGTATCAATTCCTGCCTGCGATGGGCACGAGACCTCATTTACTGGCCCGGCATGACAACGGACATCCGTCGCTACGTGGAGTCATGTGACACCTGCGCCTTGTCCATGTGGCAACAGAGCCCCGAACCCATCCTGCTCCATGACATACCACCTCGCCCGTGGGAAAAGATAGGCGCAGACCTCGTGCAAATGCAAGGCAGACAATATCTCGTCACCAGTGACTATCACACCAATTTCACTGAAGTTGACTTCTTGCCCGACACAACCGCCTCGACAGTGGTGACTAGACTAAAACACCACTTTGCCAGATATGGAGTGCCCCAAACCGTCATCAGTGACAGCGGGTCACAATTTACACTTGAAACCTTCAAAAAGTTTGCCAAGGACTGGTACTTCACGCACATCAAATCCAGCCCAGGAAATCACAAGGCTAACGGGGAAGCGGAATCTGCAGTCAAGATCATCAAGCGCTTTTTTGAGAAGTGCAGAGTATCTCAAAGGCCCATACCTCGGACTGCTCAACCTACGCAACACCCCAACCGAAGGCCTCCAAAACAGTCCTGCACAGCAAATGTTCGGTCGATGAACGAATTCGCATCTACCCTGTCTCCCATCCAAGCTCAAACAAAGACCCCAAGATGGTTACAAATCGGCAAGACTCAAAACAACAAAACGACAGAGCATCGCAGACCACATCAACAATAGCAGAAAAGAGCTGCCAGCACTGCACATCGGTGACGCTGTGAGAATGCAGCCCCTTGACAACCAGTCCTCGCACTGGAAAGCTGCCACTGTCACAAATCAACTGGGGAAAAGGACATATGAAGTGACCACAGAAGGAGGAAGAAAATACACAAGAAACCGACTTCACCTTCGGCTCCGCAAACATGGCACCACACAAAGCAAGCCTCCATACTTTCAATTCAGCTCAGATGTCCCCAGCAAACAACCTGCTGATACCCAGTCACCTCGAGCGCTTACTCCTGTAACTGGAAACCAGGAAGCCCCTAGAGACGAAGTTAGCCCGTCCCATGAACACGCTCCCCAGATGACACAACAACCTGTTGCACCCCATCCACCTGCCACTGCCCCAGCAAGGAAGAGAAGCAGTAGCATACCCATCTTTCAAACTCCAGTGAGACTACGGTCTGGGCGGCTGTCCAAACCCACTGCACGCTTTGATCTCTGACCTCATCCCTGCCGTTAGTCTGAGAGACCTCACACTCAAGCAACAACTCCATCTTCTGCTACTATGAGCCCAGGCTCTGAAGCAGCAATCCGCCCAGGTCCAACTCCCGACCATTCCATCCGACAACATGAACTGTTTTGAGTGTTCATAAATTTTTGTAATCATCATAGTGGCAATTTTGACCAAAGACTCTAGTCTTCATATTGCATCCATGCGTAGGAAATTAATAATCAAGTGTCCATTACCTTGAAGGGGAGGATGTTAAGTGTAGCTAGTAAGCCAAGAAGAGTTATCTCTCTCCCTCTCTTTCGGCTCCTCGTGTCTCCCCCGCGCATCCTACTTTCCCCCGCGCGTCTTGTAGCCAGTTGAATAAAGCAGGAACCCTAAACGGACGCCTCGCCATCTCGATCACTCCTTGATTCCGCACCACGACAGACGCGTAAGGCACAAAACACACTCTTTGAAGTTTACCAGTGAGATGTGCGGGACAGTCAGCAAAAAGGCCGTTGCAATAATCCAGGTGACAGAATAACAGAACAGACTAGAGGCTTGTTCAGGAGGCGCAGCGATTCAAAGCGCTGCTCAGCGCTGCATGTGATTCACTCCTGAACGGCAATTTTGGAGCGTGATTCACTCAGCGTTGTGCAGCGCTCTGCATCACCGATCCTAGATGATTCAGACGATTTTGCATCACATTCAAAATGGCGCCTTCGATCCCGCACTGGCCGTCGATGCGTAAAATAACCCTCAGAAACATCATTTTCGGACTGGAACGGGCTTTATTTTCCCCAAGCGCTCTATATGTGCGAGTAATGGCAAGTAAGGATGACACAGTAGTGGACTTTATTCATGCAGAATACATTTAAACGTGCATAAACGATGTATGCGGCAAATAAAACACTTTCTTCGAGTCTATCAACACAACATGGGGCGCAGAAGATTTACATCCCCTTTAACAAGTGAAGCGCTGCACTACATTTTAGGTGTTCTGGAGAGGCAAAGAGCGCTCAATTGCCAACATGAAGCGCTAATGCAGCGCGTTGTACTCCTGAACAAGCCTTACGATAGTAGTAGCGCGAGTAGTGAGAAGGTGTCTGATTGCGCTTATCTGTCTGAGTTGTATGTATGCGGATTTGCAAGGATGTCTGAGTTGTCTGTATAAGGATTGTATGAATTGCAAGGATTTGCAAACTATACATTCATTGATATCACGATTCTCTCTCTCTCTCTCTCTCTCTCTCTCTCTCTCTCTCTCTCTCTCTCTCTCTCTCTCTCTCAGTATTATACTGAGATGGGTCGTCGGCCTCAATAAAAGCAAAGCAAAGCAAATCAAATCAAATCTCTCTCTCTGTCTCTGTCTGTCTCTCTCTCTCACTCTCTGTCTCTGTCTCTCTCTGTCTCTCTCTCTCTCTGTCTCTGTGTGTGTCTCTCTCTCTCTCTCTCTCTCTCTCTCTCTCTCTCTCTCTCTCTCTCTCTCTCTTCCATGAAGTCTTTTGAAGCACCCATACGTGATTGTCTATTCAGATGATCTCACTGTTGTCGCCTGTACAAATGACACGTATTCGCTTGAACTTGAAGACTCACTGAGCTGACAGTTGTCAAAGGGGGGAGGGGCCGCTATTGCGGAGGGCCGCTATTGCGGAGGGCCGTTATTGCGGGATTTTTTTTATAAACAAAAGTTCTTAGGCCATTTTGATTCTTTTGTCCTAAAACGCCTAAAAAACCATAATATTTTTGTTACTTTTGTTTTCGAAACTTATAAATGTTTTCGTTTTTATTTCTATTGCGGGGGGCCGCTATTGCGGGATTTTTTGGGTCAAAAGTTCTTCAGGCCATTTTGATTCTTTTGTCCTAAAACGCCTTAAAAAATATATATATTTGTTACTTTTGGGGGGAAAAACTTAGAAATGTTTTCGGGTTTTACCGCTAGCGCTCAGCCTAGGCCGCACCCGCCACCCCGCATGGAGTTAGAATATAAAGCTTCACCCGTTATTGATAAAACCCGAAAAAAAATCTAAGTTTTTTCCCAAAAAAGTAACAAATATTTTATTTTTTACGCGTTTTAGGACAAAAGAATCAAAATGGCCTAAGAACTTTTGTTATTAAAAAAATCCCGCAATAGCGGTCCTCCGCAATAGAGAGCCGACCCCGTCAAAGGCATCTACTAAAATCTTTGTCATTGTTGACCATATTCTTCATACACCTTACCAACTGTTGTACATAGATAGGGGGGGGGGGGGGGGTCTGGGCCCTACGTCCCGCACAACAAAGGGATGGTGACGCGCAACACATAGCCTCTCCCATCCTGGGGTAGTGATTGCTGCTGCAATGCAGTTCGCTGCACATGCACGCACATGGCCTCTTCTACCTAATTGCTCCTGCAGGAACACCTTCACGTGGTCCCCCTGTTGCTCACAAAGCTTCCTACAGGTGCGACCGAGCACTCGGCGGTATAACCGGGAATTGGGCAGACTGGGCTCATAAGCCTTGGTTGGCAACCAGTCTAGGACAAGGACAACTCTGATTTCAAACCCGGGCAAATGGAGCTCGTTAGCATCGTCAGGCAGTCCGTCTAGGAGAGGTAAACTCTGATGTAAAACCTACGACCCAAGGACCTCACCGTCACCGTCCCAGCTTGCTAGACCATGGCAGATGAACCTCGGGTGTAAAGAGTGGGTCCGGTACTGCGCATCCCTCACCTCACCTTAAAACTCCACTGTGCAGGTTCAAACGACACGTTCACGTCTAAATTACTAGCAAGAAAGAGATCTGCACACCAGGCCCACCTTGCCAAGCTATCCTGTCCTATAAAGAAAGCTGCCTTTCGTCATATATGGAGTCATCTCCAGCGCAAACTGCGCCTGATCCAAAATGAGTGGTGGACTGACCTTGCTGAGAGGACCCAGCAATGTGCAGATACCGGTAACATCAGGGGATTCTATGAAGCCTTCAAAGCAGTGTAAGGCTCATCCTACCAAATTCCGAGCCCGCTGCGCAGCGCCGACGGTCAGACACTGCTCACCAACAAGATGTCAATCCTAAACCGCTGGTCGGAACATTTCAGGACTCTTTTCAATGCAGATCGCTCTTTCGACGTGCCATCCATCCTCCGTATTCCTCAGCAACCCATCAAGGCTGAATTGGATGAGTTGCCTACCATCAAAGAACTCAAGGAGGCAACGAAACATCTGAAAGCTGCCGGAGTTGACGGAATCCCGCCTGAGATATGGAAGCATGGCGGTCCAGCTCCATTAGAGAGACTGCACAGCCTATTTGTATGTTGCTGGAAACAGGGCAGGCTTCCTCAAGACCTCCGAGATGCAGTCATTACCACCCTGTACAAGAACAAAGGCGAGAAGTCGGACTGCTCAAACTACCGGGGGATCACCCTGCTCTCCATCGCCGGAAAGATACTCGCGAGAATCCTGTTGAACAGACTGGCCCCCACCATCGCCCAGGACCATCTCCCAGAGAGCCAATATGGATTTAGGGCCAACAGGAGCACCACGGACATGGTGTTTGTTCTCCGCCAGCTCCCAGAGAAGTGCCGTGAACAAAACAAAGGCCTCTACATCACCTTTGTTGATCTGACTAAGGCCTTTGACACCGTGAACAGGCAGGGAATGTGGTTTATTCTTGAGCAGCTCGGCTGCCCCCCAAAGTTCCTCAACACCATCATGCAGCTTCATAAGGACCAGCACGGACAAGTCAGACTGAACAGTGACCTGTCAGAGCCCTTCCCCATTGTCAATGGCATGAAGCAGAGCTGTGTCCTGGCACCGACCCTCTTCTCCATCTTTTTCAGCATGGTGCTCAATCAGGCAATGAAAAAGAGATACAAAGACTCTCTCAAGAAAGCCCTCATCTCCGGCAACATCGATCCCCGACAGTGGAACTCCGTCGCTGCTGACAGAGATGCCTGGGGAGTGGCGCCACACCATCAATGAAGCCACGGCAGAGTTAGAGAGCTCCGGCAGGAACACACTAAAGGAGAAGCGCCAGAGGAGAAAAAACCGAGAGGGCGTGTAGCGTGGAAAATAGTAACCCGTGGAAAACAGTAACGGAAGTCATTGCAGAGTTATCTGCGAGGGACGTGCTTTATGCAATTTACCGCTCCTGCACCTGTTCTTCGCATGGAATATATTCCGACAAACGACGCATTAGTTGCTTTACGAGGTTTTGGTGCATTTGTGTAGTTTAACACATGATGTAGCGTTCAAAAAAGTTTTTCCCCCTGTAAAGCCGTCTCCCCTGCCGGAAATAATATGGGAGTCACCTCCCTGTAGTCTGTTTGTAGTCTGGTTTTATAAAACGCGACCGTTGACTGACTTGGCACGCCCGGGGAGCTATGCTAAGATCCGGCCGCGTAAATATATCTGCGTTTTGTGACAAACGTCTTGCTCGGCGGTACTGTACTCCATGCACCTTAACGGTGCGCGTGATTCGGGTGTAATCTTAAGCTAAACGACGTTCCGAATGTTTCCGACTTCGACCATTTCAGCAGCGCCAATAAACGTCGTTTAGCTTAAGATTACACCCGAATCACGCGCACCGTTAAGGTGCATGGAGTACAGTACCGCCGAGCAAGACGTTTGTCACAAAACGCAGATATATTTACGCGGCCGGATCTTAGCATAGCTCCCCGGGCGTGCCAAGTCAGTCAACGGTCGCGTTTTATAAAACCAGACTACAAACAGACTACAGGGAGGTGACTCCCATATTATTTCCGGCAGGGGAGACGGCTTTACAGGGGGAAAAACTTTTTTGAACGCTACATCATGTGTTAAACTACACAAATGCACCAAAACCTCGTAAAGCAACTAATGCGTCGTTTGTCGGAATATATTCCATGCGAAGAACAGGTGCAGGAGCGGTAAATTGCATAAAGCACGTCCCTCGCAGATAACTCTGCAATGACTTCCGTTACTGTTTTCCACGGGTTACTATTTTCCACGCTACAGG
>JAWQFJ010016861.1:0-10654 GCA_034096865.1 Theodoxus fluviatilis | reverse complement strand
CTCGTACGTGTTCCTTTGAGGATCACGAAGTGCACATCAAAATTAGGTGTGAGTGAAGTCTAAGAGTAAGAGGCAATGTTTTTTCGGACTTTCAACGTAGCAGCAAAGGAGAGGTGTAAAAAAACTCGCATTGTACTCAGCTTTATCAGACTGGATCAAAACCATACATCGTTCTCGAGAGAAATTAACTTTGATTGTATGAAGCTCATTTTGGAAAAGAAATAACTAAAACTGAAATAATGTGGAGGGTTTTTCATCGAAGTGGTCACGAATGTCCTCTGGGGCTTAATGCTCCGCTTTCCCTTAATTACAGTTGTTTTCGTCACTGACAACGAATTGGTTTGGAAAAGTCTGTGAAATTTTGCGTTTCGGAGAAATTCTCTGTGCATACGATAGTCCTCCATCAGTCTAGCAGCAGATTCGAGCTAACACACACACACAAACGATAAATCTGAAAAAGAACAACAATGAAATTTTGTTGACGCGAAGAAACTATGTCTTTGTTTTGCCAACTGTATTCTTCAGTTAAATTTAAAACTGTTACTTTGAACGCTGTCAGATACCTGTTATACCTTCCTGGAAAGCTACCTTTAAATTGAAGGGGGAGAATGAGAGTGTACTTACACTGTTACAGTAAATGTATCCTTCGGCGTAGAAATAATGTACTCCAGTGCTCCCCTTGTTCCTAGTTTTACCTCTTTTCTTCATTTTGGAAGCTTTCTCGTCGATTTCTTTCAACTTTATGACAACACAAACGTCCCAACTTCATCCGCACGACCTGCTGCGCTGAACGCAGGCGACAAGCGGGTGCGAGCACGAAGCCTCGTTTCGGGTCACGTGATCACGTCGTCTGCTCGCTCAACCCTGTTACGGGTTTTCATAAACATCAAGGAGATGGTATAGACAGAGGATAGCGTCGGCATCCACAGAGCCACGCCAAGACTTCACTTGCGACAAGTGCAACAGAGCATGCGGCTCAAGGATCGGGCTCTACAGCCACAGAGTACGCTGCCTCTCAACCCCGGACTGACCAAACCTGGCGCACACCCCATAGTCTCACGAGACTGACGGATGCCAACAACAACAACAAGGAGATGGTGACTACATGCGTTTTGCAAATTAATAGTGCTCGAAGAAGATCTCGACTGCAACATTTATAATCAAAACACGTTTTTTAATGATGCCGACTGGAGACAATCTGGTCAATGAGCGCGAATTAAATGTAACATTTGCCGTGAAGTTGAAACTGGGCATTTCTTCAAGTTCCCTGTCTCCGACTTCGTGTGCACAAAATAATTAAATTGAAAAGTCAGAACGAATTATTTGAAGGAGAATTGCTTTTTTGTATGCTGAGCGTGATAATCTTAACTCCTAAGTCGAAATAAACATTATGGTACCCAGTTAGAAATGTACAAACATGTCGTTTAAACGAGTCAGTCATATACTGGGAAAATATTTGTTTCCTTCGGCGAACATAATCTGCTTTCCTGTATTATCTTCAGTTAAAAATATATCCTTGAAATCCCTCTGTGAAGTTTCCATATACTTTTCTCCCCAGTTTGGGACGATGCGAACGCTGCAGCTAGGTTTTGCATACCACAACGAAGAGAGATGAGAGAGCATGTTGCCTCGTTTTGGTTCACATGATCGCGTCGTCTGCTTGCGCGTCGTCGATTGGGGATTTACTAAGCAGCCAATGAGCTCCGTCGAGATCGAGTCAAACAGAGTTATCTTTTCCTACTTTTAGCAAAACAATGGCGCGTCGCTTACAAAACCTGTGAAAAGCACGACTGCTTTTGGAGCAGAAAGTTTGTTGTTTCTGCAATGGAGACTTCCTGCTGTGTGAAGAACTACCACAATACGCATGACAGAGACAACGATCGACGTTTTTTTGTCGTACCGCGTGTTGCAACGCGAAAAGCAAGGAAATGCTGGATCTCACAAATCAAACTCAAAGGCGCCGTGAGTGGATCGCTCAACTGAACCTGAAGTCACTCACTTTTGACTCTAAGGCAGATCGATTTGTTTATTCGGATCACTTTGTAAATGGTGAGAATCTGTTATGTTTTGCGTTTTGTAACTTAACAAATATTAGAAAAGACGGAAAGAGAGTTTGCGGGATCTTTTATTGAAGAAGAGATAGTATAGTATACTATATATTATAGTGTCTCTGATTGAAGTAAATGCCTGCTTCTCTCTCTCTCTCTCTCTCTCTCTCTCTCTCTCTCTCTCTCTCTCTCTCTCTCTCTCTCTCTCTCTCTCTCTCTCTTTTTCTCTCTCTCTCTCGTCTTCATTCCCTCTCTCGTCTTCATTCATTCTCTCTCTCTCTCTCTCTCTCTCTCAGGTACACAGGTATGCGTGGATGTGTGTATTGCTGAGCGAAATCCTGAAGCGAAGGAGAAAGGGTCTGTCTGTCTGTCTGTCTGTCTGTCTGTCTGTCTGTCTGTCTGTCTGTCTGTCTGTCTGTCTGTCTGTCTGTCTGTCTGTCTGTCTGTCTGTCTGTCTGTCTGTCTGTCTGTCTGTCTGTCTGTCTGTCTGTCTGTCTGTCTTTCTGTCTGTCTGTCTGTATGTATGTCTGTATGTCTGTATGTCTGTCTGTCTGTCTATCTAGAAACAAGAAGAGCAAAGCCCATACGACTCACATGCTTGACCTTGACCTCTGCATGACCTTGACCTTCAGTTGACCCTCAAGGTCAAGGTCAAACAACTACACCTAGCAATGACATCATACACTAAGAAATGCTTTACACATTTTTCCTACCAAAATACATGTGGCCAGGTCATCCAAGGTCATGCAACACAAAGCTGTTAATTCAAGACATAGGAAGCACAATGGTGCTTATTGACACTTTCTACCATGAGATATGGTCACTTTCAGAGGTTCACTACCCCATTTGGGTCACATTTCATAAGAATCAAAGTGACCTTGACCTTGATGATAAGTGACCAAATGTGTCTCATGATGAAATTATAGCATGTGCCCCATATAATTATTAAGTTTGAAACAGTTATCTTCCATAGTTCAGGGTCAAGGTCACTTCAAAATATGTATACAATCCAACTTTGAAGAGCTCCTGTGACCTTGACCTTGAAGCAAGGTCAACCAAATTGGTACCAAAAGATAGGGCTTCCTTTGCCCTATATACCATATATAGGTGAGGTATCCAATCTCAAAAACGTCAGAGAAAATTGGGAAAATGTGAACAATGGCTGTTTTTAAACAACATTTATGGACCCTGCGACCTTGACCTTAAAGCAAGGTCAAGTCACCATGTATGTTTTATGAGGCCTTGTCATCATACACTGTCATGCCAAATTGGGTAGTGATAGACTTAATAGTCTCCGAGAAAAATTCTACGTTAAAGTTTTAAACGGGCGCCCGGACGCCCGGACGCCCGGACGGACGAAACGGGTGAGTACATAGACTCACTTGTGCTTCGCATGTGAGTCAAAAAGGAGGCCGGTGTTGGACTCGTATTGAATCAAAAGAAGTAGGGAGACTCTTGTCCAACTTTATAAATTTAATACAGAGCTTTCGCGGCCAAGTAGGCTCCTTCCTCAGTGCAGTGAAAGGCTATGTGCGAACGTGTACATATAGGCCTTAAAGTTGGACAAGAGTTTCCCTACTTCTTTTGTCTGTCTGTCTGTCTGTCTGTCTGTCTGTCTGTCTGTCTGTCTGTCTGTCTGTCTGTCTGTCTGTCTGTCTGTCTGTCTGTCTGTCTGTCTGTCTGTCTTTCTGTCTTTCTGTCTCTCTGCCTGCTTGCCTGCTTGCCTGCTTGCCTGCCTGCCTGTCTTCACTGTCTGCACTGCCAGCACTGTCTCCATAGAGAGGGAGGGAAGGGAGAAAAATACATTTACAGCTCGCCGCTGTACTCGCTCCCTGTCATGCCTACCTATCCCAAGCCATCACCCACCGTGCTTCTAGACTTGCACATTTACACACATACACACATACACGTTTGCATGTACACACAAAATAAAGGTTGTCATTACGCAAACTATTTTCAGTAAGACGTTTCACTAAAAATGGTCTGAAATAAACTTATTTTGTTTACTCCCAGGGTAAAATCTCATCGTACGCCGTCCTATTTCACAGTCACTTTTAAGTTGTCGCTGCGAACGAGGCCTATTCACAAAACGCCGACCCAGATTTGTACCGGTCCAATCAGATTGAACAAACATTGACTATTGATGCAATTGATATGGCTGTTTTGTAGTATCAAAAAGTCAAATCATGTAACAGAACAAAACAATTGTTAGTCTCTGCGACATCTTGGCCTTTCTTTCTCCCTTGTAATCTGTCCTGCATACTCTCTTTCCGTCTTTTCTAATATTTGTTAAGTTACAAAACGCAAAACATAACAGATTCTCACCATTTACAAAGTGATCCGAATAAACAAATCGATCTGCCTTAGTGTCAAAAGTGAGTGACTTCAGGTTCAGTTGAGAGATCCACTCACGGGGCCTTTGAGTTTGATTTGTGAGATCCAGCATTTCCTTGCCTTTTCGCTTTGCAACACGCGGTACGACAAAAAAACATCGATATTTCTCTCTGTCATGCCTATTGTGGCAGTTCTTCACACAGCAGAAGGTCACCATTGTAGAAACAACAAACTTTCTGCTCCAAAAACAGTCGTGCCTTTCACAGATTTTGTAAGCGACGCGCCATTGTTTTGCTAAAAGTAGGAAAAGATAACTCTGTTTGACTCGATCTCGACGGAGCTCATAAAAGGCGACCACTCTTGCTCTTTCGTAAGTTAATTAGTGTTCTGAGTAGGGATTTGTGAAACATGATTGTTGTACGAAAACTGGTGTGCTTGCTGGAGTACTGATTATGGCTAGTTCACACTTTCTTTACATGCAGTGTAACGACCCAAAGTATGAACCGGCCCAAAGTATGAACCGGAAATTGTCGCAGAGTTATCTGCTCGGGACGTGCTGAAATTTCAACTCTGAAAAGAGACGGCACCCGCCACTCCGCCTGACTGACTTGTCACGCCCGGGGAGTTATGCTAAGATCCGGCCGCGTTAATATATCTGCGTTTTGTGACAAACGTCTTGCTCGGCGGTACTGTACTCCATGCACCTTAACGGTCCGCGTGATTCGGGTGTAATCTTAAGCTAAACGACGTTTATTGACACTGCTGAAATGATCGAAGTCGGAAACATTCGGAACGTCGTTTAGCTTAAGATTACACCCGAATCACGCGCACCGTTAAGGTGCATGGAGTACAGTACCACCGAGCAAGACGTTTGTCACAAAACGCAGATATATTAACGCGGCCGGATCTTAGCATAACTCCCCGGGCGTGCCAAGTCAGTCAACGGTCGCGTTTTTTAAAACCAGACTACAAATAGACTACAGGGAGGTGACTCCCATATTATTTCCGGCAGGGGAGACGGCTTTTCACGGAAAACAACTTTTTGGAACGCTACATTATGTGTTAAACGACACAAATGCACCAAAAACACAAAACCTCGTAAAGCAACTAATGCGTCGTTTGTCGGGATATATTCCATGCGAAGAACAGGTGCAGGAGCGTCAAAACCCATGAAAAGAGAGCCGAGCAGATAACTCTGCGACGATTTCCGGTTCATACTTTGGGCCGGTTCATACTTTGGGTCGTTACATGCAGTATTCATCTCGCACAAAGGAGACACGACTGCGCTGTTTGAAGCGGAAGGTTTAGGTGTGCAATGTGACTTGAAACTTGAAGGAAAACCACAGAACAAATCCTTGAGCGCGTGGATACATTTCTTTTATTCTTTGCTTTATCTGTACAGAACAATTTAGTGTTACGGTCACAGCAGAAATCGCAGCTCTTACGCTTGCCGTGCAGAGATACTTCCTGTTGCCAGACATGAAGTGACATGTTAAAAAATGTCTCCTGAGCTCTTTGTATCTAGGTAAACCTGTATGATGAGTACCACCATGACCTACGTGAATCAAGGTGAACGTGCACACTTGGCAAGGTTATGTAACCAATACATCGGACAGGTCTTAAATAAGTAGTTAAATGTCAGTATGTCGAGAGTTGTAACAACCTGTGAATTTTGGAAAGACTTCCAGTAACAGGCCACACTAGTGGACTCCTCCGGGTAGAGGGGTGTGGAAAAGACAGCCAAGTAGGCGGGCAATACAAGTTGTGGAAAAGACAGCCAAGTAGGCGGGCAATACAAGTTGTGGAAAAGACAGCCAAGTAGGCGGGCAATACAAGTTGTGGGAAAGACAGCCAAGTAGGCGGGCAATACAAGTTGTGGAAAAGACAGCCAAGTAGGCGGGCAATACAAGTTGAGGGAAAGACAGCCAAGTAGGCGGGCAATACAAGTTGAGGGAAAGACAGCCAAGTAGGCGGGCAATACAAGTTGTGGGAAACACAGCCAAGTAGGCGGGCAATACAAGTTGTGGGACAGACAGCCACGTAGGCGGGCAATACAAGCTGTGGGAAACACAGCCAAGTAGGCGGGCAATACAAGTTGTGGGAAAGACAGCCAAGTAGGAGGGCAATACAAGTTGTGGGAAAGACAGCCAAGTAGGCGGGCAATACAAGTTGTGGGAAACACAGCCAAGAAGGCGGGCAATACAAGTTGTGGGAAAGACAGCCAAGTAGGCGGGCAATACAAGTTGCGGGAAAGACAGCCAAGTAGGCGGGCAATACAAGCTGTGGGAAACACAGCCAAGTAGGCGGGCAATACAAGCTGTGGGAAACACAGCCAAGTAGGAGGGCAATACAAGTTGTGGGAAAGACAGCCAAGTAGGCGGGCAATACAAGTTGTGGGAAAGACAGCCAAGTAAGCGGGCAATACAAGTTGTGGAAAAGACAGCCAAGTAGGCGGGCAATACAAAGTGTGGGAAAGACAGCCAAGTAGACGGGCAATACAAGTTGTGGGAAAGACAGCCAAGTAAGCGGGCAATACAAGTTGTGGAAAAGACAGCCAAGTAGGCGGGCAATACAAGTTGCGGGAAACACAGCCAAGTAGGCGGGCAATACAAGTTGTGGGAAAGACAGCCAAGTAGGCGGGCAATACCAGTTGTGGGAAAGACAGCCAAGTAAGCGGGCAATACACGTTGTGGAAAAGACAGCCAAGTAGGCGGGCAATACAAGTTGTGGGAAAGACAGCCAAGTAGGCGGGCAATACAAGTTGTGAGAAAGACAGCCAAGTAGGCGGGCAATACAAGTTGTGGGAAAGACAGCCAAGTAGGCGGGCAATACAAGCTGTGGGAAACACAGCCCAATAGGCGGGCAATACAAGTTGTGGAAACACAGCCAAGTAAGCGGGCAATACAAGTTGTGGGAAAGACAGCCAAGTAGGCGGGCAATACAAGTTGTGGGAAAGACAGCCAAGTAGGCGGGCAATACAAGTTGTGGGAAAGACAGCCAAGTAGGAGGGCAATACAAGTTGTGGGAAAGACAGCCAAGTAGGAGGGCAATACAAGTTGTGGGAAAGACAGCCAAGAAGGCGGGCAATACAAGTTGTGGGAAAGACAGCCAAGTAGGCGGGCAATACAAGCTGTGGGAAAGACAGCCAAGTAGGCGGGCAATACAAGTTGTGGGAAACACAGCCAAGTAGGCGGGCAATACAAGTTGTGGGAAAGACAGCCAAGTAGGTGGGCAATACAAGTTGTGGGAAAGACAGCCAAGTAGGCGGGCAATACAAGTTGTGGGAAAGACAGCCAAGTAGGCGGGCAATACAAGTTGTGGGAAAGACAGCCAAGTAGGCGGGCAATACAAGTTGAGGAAAGACAGCCAAGTAGGCGGGCAATACAAGTTGTGGGAAAGACAGCCAAGTAGGCGGGCAATACAAGTTGTGGGAAAGACAGCCAAGTAGGCGGGCAATACAAGCTCTGGGAAACACAGCCAAGTAGGCGGGCAATACAAGTTGTGGGAAAGACAGCCAAGTAGGCGGGCAATACAAGTTGTGGGAAAGACAGCCAAGTAGGCGGGCAACACAAGTTGTGGGAAAGACAGCCAAGTAGGCGGGCAATACAAGTTGTGGGAAAGACAGCCAAGTAGGCGGGCAATACAAGTTGTGGGAAAGACAGCCAAGTAGGAGGGCAATACAAGTTGAGGGAAAGACAGCCAAGTAGGCGGGCAATACAAGTTGTGGGAAACACAGCCAAGTAGGCGGGCAATACAAGTTGTGGGAAAGACAGCCAAGTAGGCGGGCAATACAAGCTCTGGGAAACACAGCCAAGTAGGCGGGCAATACAAGTTGTGAGAAAGACAGCCAAGTAGGCGGGCAATACAAGTTGTGGGAAAGACAGCCAAGTAGGCGGGCAACACAAGTTGTGGGAAAGACAGCCAAGTAGGCGGGCAATACAAGTTGTGGGAAAGACAGCTAAGTAGGAGGGCATAACAAGTTGTGTTCCTGGCCTGTCTGACCACCTCATCCCATACTGCGAACTCAACATCTGCACCCCAAGAAAGAAGCAACAGCGGCAAGTAATCCCGCTTTACAACAGAGCTGACTGGTCAACGCTGAGGCAGGCTGCCACAGATTTGAGCACCGACCTTCAACAGAGGCAGGGCACTGCCACAACTGAGGAGCTTTGGAACACCTTCAAGGAGGGTCTCCAGGCAGCAGTCAAGGTGTCTGTGCCCACCAAGTTGTCTACGACGAAGGTCAGCCAGCCCTGGATTACTGCAGATCTTAGACGTCTGATCAACAAGAAGAACCGAGCCTACCGTTGCATGAAGAAGTACGGATCTGAAAAGACTAAAGCGAATATGAAACGCTTTCGCAGAGAAGCGCAGCGCCGCCTGCGCCACGCCTACTGGAAGTACCTCAACAACATCTTCACGGGGGAGGACGACCCGGAAAGAGATAGAAAGAACAAGCGTTTCTGGACGTACATCAAGAACCAGAAATCGTCTGGTACCAGTGTTGCACCCTTGAAGAAAGACGGCCAGCTGACTTCCGACCCAACAGTACAGGCGGAGGTCCTCAACGCCCAGTTCCAGTCCGTGTTCGGTGACGGCGCCACGTACAGCGAGGATGAGTTCGAGGCCAAGACTGGCACGCCAGTCTTGGTCATGCCCACCATGGACAAGATCCATATCACAGCGCGCGGCGTCCAGAAACTGATGTCGAACTTGAACCCAAACAAGGCCACAGGACCCGACGGGATTAGCCCCCGCATTCTCAAAGAACTTGCAGAGGAGCTCGCACCAGGCCTCACCACCGTCTTCCAGACATCCCTTGCCACTGGCTCAGTTCCAGCTGACTGGAAGGACGCGTACGTCACTCCGATCTTCAAGAAGGGCAAGCAGTACGACCCCGCCAATTACAGGCCGGTGTCCCTTACCTGCGTGGCGTGCAAACTTATGGAGCACATTGTGGTGAGTGCCCTGCTGCAGCATTTCGACAACAACGACATTCTCGACGATAAACAACACGGCTTTCGTCGTGGTCGATCCTGTGAGACGCAGCTCCTGGATTTTACCGAAGAGCTCACGAGCAACCTGGAAGGAGGGAAGCAGACGGACGTGCTGATCATGGATCTAGCGAAAGCGTTTGATCGCGTCAACCACAGCCTGCTGACCCACAAACTCCGAAACTATGGTGTCCAGGGCGCTGCCCTCGCGTGGATCCAGAGCTTCCTTCAACGCCGGCGGCAGGCTGTGGTGGTGAACGGCAGTTGCTCCTCCTTCGTTGACGTCCGCTCAGGGGTGCCACAAGGCTCGGTTCTCGGGCCGACGCTATTTTTAGCCTATATCAACGATCTCCCCAGGAGACTGACGGCACTGGCACGTCTGTTTGCGGACGATACTGCAGTCTACAGGACGGTGACCAACGACATCGACCAGGCCCAACTACAACAAGACCTCCAATACCTAGCGGAGTGGGAGAAGAGCTGGGACATGCAGTTCCATCCTGCCAAGTGCAATACCTTGCCAGTTACGAGGAGCAGACGCCCACTACAGCCCTCCTACCAGCTTCACGGACATACCATAGAGACAGTGAGGGCGGCCAGGTACCTGGGTGTGATCATACAGGATGACCTCTGCTGGGACGACCATATCAACAGCATCGTCAGCAGGGCAAACCAGACCCTAGGCTTTCCCCGGCGCAACCTCAAGATCTCTTCAAGAGCAGTCAAAGAAAGGGCATACAAGGCCTTTGTCAGGCCTACTCTCGAGTATGCCTCGTCGGTATGGGATCCTCATTCCCAGAAGCACATCGACAAGGTCGAGGCTGTCCAGAGACGTGCTGCCCGTTTCGTCTGCAACCGCTACCATAACACTTCAAGTGTCAGCCAGATGCTGGACTCCCTTGGGTGGCAGTCCCTGGAGGAACGCAGGAAGCTTGCTCGCCTGTCGATGCTGTATAAGATCAAACACAGCATCGTCCACTGTCCTGGCATCAAGTCAAAGCTGGTTCCCCCACCACCACGCCAGCGACGATGTCATAGCCAGCAGTTCAGCCTCATCACCTGCCGAACGCAGTACCGGAGTGCAGCCTTCCTCCCCAGAACAATAAGGGACTGGAATGCCCTACCTCCAGCCGTGGTTGAGGCCAGCACTGTCGACACGTTCGTGTCGCGTGCCTCCCGCTAGGACGGGACCACTGTGACTCTTCCCCCCCACCTCCCCAGACTCCCCAACCTGTAAAAATTCACGTGCCAAAGTAACCACTATTGATGATCGTGGGC
>JAWQFJ010016860.1:57500-60687 GCA_034096865.1 Theodoxus fluviatilis | reverse complement strand
TTTGTTCGATACAATAAAATGTTTGTGTTGAAATGGAAACAAGTTTTGACATCTGAATGATTTCTGTAAAAAGTGGAGAGAACAAAAGTATCAGATCGAACTATTTTAGGCCCAATGCTGTAACGCAAAGGGTCAAGTCTATCGCGCATTCATTGCGAACTGTGCCCGAGTCAACACTGACTTGGGTGCACAGAATGGGGTGAGAATAGACCCACCGCGCCCCCATATATGATTCGTAAGAGGCGAATGACTTGGAACATCGACACTTGATTTGCGCTCACTCTACCAGTTCTTGTGATTATGGTTAATTGCCTACAGTGGCCAAATAGGTCGCAAAACTTACTCCATCTCTAAATTACTCCCTGTCCCACCCCGAGGACTACCACCCCGTCCCGTCCCCATTCCTCCCCATCTCACCCCTCCCTCCCAGTCTCACCCCTCCCTCCCCATCATTCCCCTCATCCCCATCATTCCCCTCCCTCCCCCTTCATTCCCCTCCCTCCCCCATCATTCCCCTCCCTCCCCATCATTCCCCTCCCTCCCCCATCATTCCCCTCCCTCCGCCACCATTCCCCTTCCTCCCCCACCATTCCCCTCCCTCCCCATCATTCCCCTTCCTCCCCCACCATTCCCCTCCCTCCCCCATCATTCCCCTCCCTCCCCCATTATTCCCCTCCCTCCCCATTCCTTCCATCCTTTTCCTCTCTTCCATCCCATCCCATTCCTCCCATCCTTCACTTCCTTCTCATCCCATCCCTCCCTTCCATCCCATCCATCCAATCCTTCCATCCCATTCTTCCATCCATCGCTCCCATCCCATTCCTTCATTATATCCCTTCCTCCCAGACCCACCAAGTCCTATCGCATCCTTTTCTACCTCCATTCATCCATCCATCCATCCATCCAGGATCGCTGGATGCACTCTTCAGCTGGAACATCTGGCGCCTGTTCTAGATGGTGGCATGACGTGATCCACACTTGGTCGTGCAGGATGACCTTGCCACGGATGCCGCTGATGCAGGCTGGGCTCCGTGATGAAAGGATAGTGTTCCACGACCTCTCACCCTTTGTATGCTATGTAAGGCCATTAAGGATGAAAATCACTCTACAGGTTAGATCAAACGCACATCGTCACGTCGTCCCAGCTATTCGCCTCTTACGATGGATGGATGGCGTTTTGCGGCCTACAAGCCTCTGTAGGCAATGTAAGGCGATTAAGCACGACAATCACTACAAAGGTTAGAGTAAACGCAAATGCAAGTCACGGTGTTCCCATCCATTAACCTCGTACGAATCGGGTAGGGAGAAGAAATGGTCAATTCTTACCCCGAACCCACAGGGGGATGGGCTCCATAAGCGACTGACCTAGTGCGCCTCGCTTACATGCTACCTCTGGCGTCTAGTTTGAACGTGCCACAGGTTGTTGAGCTTTCGAGGCCTTCTCCTGAGTAACAGTCAAGAGTTGTTCTCTCTCATCTCATCACGTCATTAGTCTTACGTCCGTTGAGGCACCAGCTCCCTCCCACCATCCCGATTGTATACCACTCTGACTGCTTCATTCAGCGTCAAGCCTGTCCGCCTCCCCCCCCCCCCCTCCCTTACATGTTATGTGACATGCGTAGAGTACCATTGGTGACCTTAAAAAATTAAGGAAATATTAACATGGGGAAAGGTTGAAGGCTTTGAAGATTACCATTGATAATGACGATAATTGTTGATGGCTAGTGATCAGTAAATGATGATCAGTGGATAAATGATGATGAATGATGAAGAATAATCAATGAATAAATGATTATCAGTGAAGATAAATGATCAACGAATAAACAATGATCAATACAGGATGATGGATTGTGAATGATGAGTGATACATGATGACAGATGGATGGATGTGGACGGTGGATGATGACGGGTGGTTGAAGGGATGAAAAATGGTGAATTTTGGACGATGATGAATGATACGAGTAAGGATGGAGGAGGGTGGAGGAGGATGGATGAAGAATGATTAATGGTTACTGATGACTGATGATGACAGAAAAAGATTTATGATAATTGATGACGAATGATGATGATGCTGAAGATAAAAGATGATTCTGACGAGGACAACAGCAACGCTGACGACAATGACGTTCATCATAATTGTTTTCTCTTTTCTGTATTAAAATAAGGAAAATTATGACGTTTCTCACAGTTTGAAAGGTACATCAGATGCTCCCCGTGAAGGATATCAAACAGAAGTTCTTCCGCCCTCACTTTTCCAAGCATATTCTTTTCGTCCTCTTTCCTTCCCCTCTCCTTCCACGACGTCTTGGACTGACGGTCCAGCTCGAACTGCAGGCAGGTCAGTCTGAGGGACAGGTCATCGGGGTCAAACCTCGCCTGTGGTTCTTCGTCTTGGTCGCTCGAATCCGAGTAAATCTTCAGTGACTGCACCGCCATGAAAATGTTCTTTTTCATCTCCGCCAGCTGTACCGCCTGTCCTTCCTTGTTTAGAGAGCTGCTTGACGGCTGTTGATCTGTACCTTTTTGAGGATTTTGAGAGACGAATCAGTTCAATGTTAAGGCTGCAGCAAACAATGTGGCAGAAACATGTATTCCCAGCAACATTTGTATCCAAAGTGCATGTTTTTAATGTGCGAGCAGTTCAAGTTCAAGTTCAAGTTTGGGTGCCGTATTACGGCACAATTTATTTCGTAACCCTAGGGGGCATTTAGAAAATAAACATACATGACAACAACAAACAAAGGCAAAGAGAAAAAGACAGAAAATATCGAAAAATGGACAAATCAAACAAAGTCTATCAAGTGCATATATGCAAAATAATAATAAAAACCACTGGCGCTGAATCTCCACGTTTTGGCATTAAAAAAACACCAACAACAAGCAACCTCTCGAGAAAAGAGGGGGAAAAAGTAAGATTCGAACCCGCAACCTCTCACGTGTACAACAACGGGTGGGGTGGCTCTATCTGTCTCTCTTGAATATCATACATACATTAACAAAAAAAGCTTGTGCGCGGATTCGAACCCGTACGCGCATCCCCTACAACCAAGCATGTCCCAGCGACAAAATAATATTCGACGCGCTACCGAGAGAGCTAATCCATAAATCTGTGACAACCGCCAGTAAACCTGGAGCGATAAAAATCCTTCTTTCTCCTTCACCAATGTTCAATCACCTCTAAATTACG